>ML838566.1:56247-69974 GCA_009831015.1 Picea engelmannii
AGACGCTTCCGGGACGCTTCGCTTCCGAGGATTTTTTGAAAATGACGCTCCTGACGCTTCGCTTCCTAAAAATGCTCCCGCTTCACTTCGCGCTCTGGCAACATTGATTTGGAGGCCTCCTTCATCAGGGCCAAATTATCTAGGGCTTCAGTCATTCAGTGGGGCGCACCATTCAGTGGAGGAGTTTAGATCTACAGGGTTTGAGAGGGATCTTGGAGATTCAAGCACCTGGGTTGTTCTTGCCATCACCCAATCTACTATTTGGCATATTTTTTGAGGTGATTGGACATCTTTGGCACCAAGGCCGAATTGTTGAGGAGCTTCAGCTATCCAGCAGGACGTGGAATTGGTCTTCATCTTATATCCAGCCTTTGGAGGCTTATTTTGTATTGTTGGGAGCATTTTGTAGCAGCTCTATTGTCTATCTTCTTGGCCATCTGTTGAGCATTCCAGATCGGCATCTTCATTGTAGCAGGTTCTTCTATCTTATGAATAAAAGAAGATTTGAGATGTTTTGGCTTGTCTATCATATTGCATATGGTTGAGGTATGTTCCGTGGTTGTCTATTCTTGTTATTTGCTGCATACACACATATAAACACATCAGTAAACCCTAAGGCCGAAATCAAGAGGCCATTCAGCAAGTAAACACAAGTAAACAAATAGATCAGCAAACTGTTTGACGAATTACCTCACTCAGTAACAGTTTTAAAAAGACACCAAAACCGTGATGATCCTGGCATAATGGCTTGGGATCATTACAACATCACCTCACTTACATGGCTTGGATGAGCTCTTTCTGGAAACTCTCCTTTTCTTGTGGACACTAGCCCAATAGGATGCCTTGTCCTTTTCTCCAATCTTGTATTGCAGGTTTTTGTGATGTCTTTGAGCTATTGACTGATGTATTAGGGGTGTTATGCATATGTTTAATAATATTGATGATGATATGTGATTGACATTTCTATGATCCTTGTGACTGATGAGCCCATGGAAGGCGTAGCTTTTGATGTGCAGGACCATGCCCGATGGACAGGTACCATTTGGATCGGTACACATGGGGAGATGACCAGTTTGGACCTCCATGGGATTGAAGAGCCCGCCAGATGGATGTTGAGACCCCATCAGGGGGAAAAGACAGGACAGAGCTTGATCAGGGTTTTTTCACCTGAGAGGAAGAGGACGTTCCACCAGAGACACTCTGGTAGGACTAGACCTAGGGGGAATGACCCCTTTTCAGTGGAACGCTAGCCTTTGAAGGCTTAGGACGTCCCCATCCTCACCATGAAATCATCTGGCTTCATGGACGCTTTTGGAGGCAGACTGGGCAGTAGTGGCATGTGTGGCATGTTGGAGAGGTCCCTGGGGGGCTAACATTTTGCTCCTGGATGTCTCATTTGCCCTAGAAAGGGCTAGCACCTCCCCTGAAGGGAATTTTTAATCTCTTTCCTGCTTAATTAGGGTTTTTACTTAGCATTTAATGTAAAAACAATATGATTTTGACATTATGGCCTTGTCGGCCTTTTTATGACCTAAAAAGTAAAATTAGGTCATTGATACAGTATATATTGAAGATTTTGATCCTCATTTTAGCATCACAACTTACTCACACATTAGTGAGGTCTGATTTTTTGCGCCCTATTTGGGTTATTGGCTGATTTGAGGAAGGCACACTTGTTGAAGGAAGAGATTTTTGGCATTCTATGGTGATTTTCTTGAAGGAAGGTGTTACAACTAGGGTTTGCATGGTTATTTTTGATGAATTGTAAGTATTTTTCTGCAAAACTTCCTAAATGAATGGTTGTAGTCTTATTTTCTTGCATGTATTTATGAATTGTTGAATCAAAACCCTAGGTGACAAGCACACAAGTAGGTCCTTGTCCCATGTCCCCTGATAAAAATGCTTTTAGCCATTGAAGAAGAAGAAGAGAGACTAGCCATAGCTACACTCCTTTTTCTTCCTCCCTTTAGCTAGCCGTACCATTTTGACTTCAAGAGGAAGAGGATGTCCTAGGCCTAAGTCATCTACACCTAGGGCCGTTTTCTTTTAGGGTTTGATGAAAGAGCCTTACCTTAGCAACACTCTCCCTCTTTAAGCCCTCTTGTCTTGATTTTGTATTTCATTTGAGCTAGTTGTTTACCGGGAAGGAGGAGAGAGCATGAGGCCTTGCTTTAGCAATACCGAAGTGAGCCTCTCTCCCCTAGGGTTATGATTTTGAAGCCCTGCTTTAGCAACACTTCAAAACTTATCCCTCTAGTCCTTAAAGTATCATCCCCTTCAACTCTTGCATCCTTCATTGATGACTCCATTAAACCCTAAGGCACTGATCTAAGTCCTCCAAAGTTGAAGTAAGAACTTGATCTAAACATTGTCAAGACTTTTTGATTGAAACCCTAACTACACTAACCCTAGCCTAGACTAACCTTCTAACCCTAAGTTGCTGACGTCATCATTGGATATTTCATCTTCATTGCAGCAACGTTTTACTTTATGAGCAATTGAATGGTGGTTAAGGCATTAGTTGAATAAAGTGTTGATTGGTTACATTGAATGCCACATTGTTCCAGTATTTATTGGTGAAATGACATTATTTTCATTTCTATATTGATAAACATTGACTTCGTCAACATATATTGCTAATTGCTTATATATATTTATTAGATAGTCTTATGAAGTACTAACCCATTGAAATATAGCTTGCATATATTTGTTTGTTGTTGTCTTGTTCCAGGCAGGTGTTCTTCATTGGGGATTTACTTTATTATTGGCTGTTTAGCCGGGACTTTCTGTTTGGGTGGTGACTTGTGAAGGGGGGAAAACCTTATCTTGGTCTTATTAGCCTTTTTCCTCTTCAAAACCACAAGTCACCGCGACGTCTCCCCTGGGCCTAACCTCCCTAAAGAGAAAGAACCTCCCCATCGTGGTGACATTGGGTGGGATAGGTTCCTGTTACGCCAGTTTGGCCCTCTACCTTATATCCTTTCTTCCTAGCTACAAACTTTGCGATAACGGGGCCCATGCTAGTCACTTTGCCATCTTTTATCATCAGGACCATTTTTGCACAGTCCTCTTTTGGTTCCGTGGTGTTCTGACAATTTTCGTAATTTTGGGTTATTATTGAGCATACTTGTAATGTCCCTTTCCAAACAGGAGCTCCAGAAAGGAGGCTTAATGGTCTAAACAACCCCATTAGATTTTAGCCAGGGCCAGAAAGGGCTAAACAGGGTTATTAGAGGTCATTCCAGCCAAGGGTATTATAATTTGAAAGTGACATTGAGCTAAAAGTGGCTAGAAGCCCTTTTAAGACAACTTGAGCCAAAAATAGAATAGATGAGCTAAAATTAAAATCAACAACGAATTAGGGTTTCAAGAAGCTATAAGAGAAGGTAAAGCGACCTAATTCATCATTATGCAGATATTGACTTGTCATTGAGGAGAGAGGCGCATCTCAGGAGAGAGAGCTTAGTGGATTCCAGGAGGAATACACTAGTGGTTGATTTCGGTGTTGAGAGACACACCCTAGTCAATGGGGAGATCACACAGGTCTTCCATCAGTCTTCAGCAGTAGTTATAAAGTTTCCAGCAGCAAGGGCGCACTTAGTCAGGGTGAGGGCACAGCTTCTGAGGAGGTATTGAGTCGACTTGTCCCATCCATAGAGAATCCAGAGATTCCCTTCCAACCCAATTGAGAGAAAGGCAAGGCACATCTTTTGCCCAATTTCTCATCAGATTCCGACAGAGAAATCATCTGGGGCACATTTTCCAGCCGTTGAGGGTGCGACACTTGGGGAGGACACATTTGGGGTTCCCAAGCGATCATCGGATCAGATCCAGGGAAATCCTTTGGACCCATTTCACAGTAGGCCAGGGCGATCAGTTTGAGACACATATCAGTCGATTCCGACGGTGGAATCACTAGTGCGTATTTTTGCAGTAGCAGAGGGGGCGCATTTCCCCAAGGGGATCCATCCGAGGTCCAGACATACCAACAGAGGGCTGGTGAGTCACCAGGGCTGAGAGGGACAACAGAGTGCACTGTTTGGGATAGTTCCCAGGTTGATCCGAGAGGTCTAGTAACCAGGGCGAACTTTCTAGACTTGCAGCAGTTGTTGTAGCTTGCAACAGATTCTACATCTCATCCATTGATTCCGCAACATTCCTTCAGTATCGGGTACTATTGTTTTAGTTTACTTATTATATTCCGGCTAAGATCCTTTTGTCACTGATCTAGCCGAGTGATTTATTTTATTCATCCGCATTCGACATTTGTACTTCGCAGAGATATCATAATATAAGCTTTGTAATCTTTTGTCGCCATTATTATTGGTATGCTCATTTATATGTTGTAAATAATTAATCATACACACACATTAGCAGAGTTTCCTAGACTAGCTGAATCTGGGATATTACAATGGTATCAAAGCTTTAGTCCTGCCAGCTTGTGACTAAAGATGATGAGTGCAGCAGAGGACCCAGGGGGCTGTGAGCACGTAGGTGACGAATATGTCACTTACAACAGACGCAAGGAGGGAAGACCTAGACCTGATTTTCCCCCTTTTCCTCCCAACTCAGAGGAAGAGGAAGAGGCACACAAGGAAGCAAAGAGAAGGGTAGAGCGTTAGGATGAGCATGAGGTAGAGAGGATGTTAGGAGACAAATATGAGAGACCAGAGGGAAGTGGTAAGTCCCTCATGGAACTAGAGGCATCCTTCATGCAGGCACTCAGCAATCTGGTAGTGAGTCAGTAGGCCATGACTCAGTCTTTGGAGTAGATGGATGATAGATTGGCTATAGTGGGCACAAAAGCCCCACATGCAGCACAGGGGAACTCAGGGGCGAGCAGTAGACCCCAATCACCTACTCACACATACACCTCTTCGAGTAGGATTCCCAGGCCATTGTTCCCCAGTTTCCAGAGGGAAACCCCAACAAAAACACATTAGCCGATAACAAAGAGGCCGCCCACTCAGGCGAAAGACATTGCAGAGTACAAGAGGCAATATGCAACATTGGGTCGTGACTTCATCAGGACATGACCTTGATCAAGTATTGTGGACTCAAACTCAGGAACTGCTTAAGAGAGCCTCAGAGAGGAGGACATCAACAACAACAAGGACATAACATTGATTTCATCCAAAAATTTGCTAAACTCACTATACCTTCTTTTGATGGATCGTCCAAATGCACAACCAGAGCTTGGGTACAAAAGCTAGACACATACTACAAGCTCAACCAGATGACCGAGACATAAGCCATCAGTTTCGCTACCATACACTTAGAGGGTGAGGCACATGAGTTGTGGCATCATGGACTGGTGATGTTGGGACACAGTCACATCACCTCCTACAGGGAGTTCACAAAGAGACTCATGGACATGTTTGACAGGAGGGACCCAGAGATCCATTTCAGGGATCTAGCCCAGTTGAGACAAACTGGCACAACAGAGGCATTCATCACAAAGTTTCAGCAGGTGGAAGTGGCAGTGACAGATATATCCGAGCCTAGGTTGATCATGTTATTCATAGAGTGGCTCACAGAACCCTTGAGCTGATGGGTGAAGGCATACAGGCCTCACACCTTGCAGGATTCCATCTTACGGACTCGAGATTTAGCAGAATTAGCGGCAAAGACTAAACCCTTTTACAAACCCTTCATACCATAGAGAGATAGAGACAGGAAGCCATTCCAAAGAGAATGGAAGGGCAAGGAGAAGTTGGATGATGAGATGAGGTGAGAGCTTATGAGGAAGAAGCTTTGCTTCAACTGCAAAGACCCATGGGTCCCAGGCCACAGGTGCATGGGCAAGGGAGAGATTCATTATATTGAGGTGGTTGCAGACAGTGTGGACAGTGAGGAGGAGGAGCATGACAGTGGATCCACTAGCTAAGAGGAGGATCCAACACAAGCAGAGGAGCAACCTCCCCGTAGACCACCAACACCGGCAGGGACCCACCCATCGGTAGTTCCACAACCTCATGAGTAGGCTAACAGATGGAAACCAACAAAGGGGGAGTCATAGTGACCCTTTCTGGTGTTCCCAGGCATGATACCCTCCGGATCAGAGGGACTATTCAGGGACAACGAACAATTGCCCTGATAGATGGTGGGGCCACCCACAACTTCATTTATGCTTCATTGATATCGAGACGGGCCCTTCGGACATAGGAGCTTGAGGGGTTTGATGTTGCAGTTGGAGATGGCCATATAGTGGAGTGTCTAGACAGAGTTCCGGACTTGGAGATAAAGTTAGGCAACTACACAGTGAGAGACACATTTTATGTGGTTGACTTATCTGACACAGATGTGGTATTGGGAGTCCAATGGTTGATCACATTGGGAAAAATCACCACCAACTACCAAACCTTGGAGATGGGGTTCATAAATAGTGACTGGAAGAGGGTTGTTCTGAGAGGCATGTCGACAGGAGAACCCATGATAGTTTCAGCCAAAAGGATGGAGAGGATATTCAAACATTGGGAGGTAGCATATGTCGTAGAGTGCTTGATCACTACGTGTAAGGATTCAGAGGGTCGACAACAGTATCAGACAGATATCAGGAACTTGTTGGGACGGCATCAACAGGTTTTTGGTTCGATTCCACCAGGGAGACCGCCTGGCAGGGGGTTTGAGCACACCATAGAGTTGGAGGAGGGGGACAAACCTATGATCACAACACCCTATCATCATCCTACGAGGTTCAAGGATGAGAAAGAGAAAGAAATTAAGGAATTGCTAGCAATGGGGCACATAAGACCTATCATCAGTCCATTTACTTCTTCAGTTGTCTTAGTTATGAAGAAGGATGGTATCATGAGGATGTGCATTAATTACCGGGCCTTGAACAAGAAAACTATCAAGAACCGGTATCCTATCCCTCGCATTGACGAGTTGATGGATGAACTGCATGGGGCATTTTTCTTCTCGAAGATTGATCTACGCTTTGGGTATCATTAGATCAACATCCGAGAGAAGGACATAGAGAAGACGACATTTCGATCTGACTTTGGTCATTTCAAGTTTCTGGTTATGCCATTTGGGCTAACCAATGCACTGGATACATTTCAGTCTTGCATGAACCACATATTCAGGGATCAGTTGAGGAAATCAGTCTTGGTTTTCTTCGATGACATCTTGGTCTACAACAAGACATGGAAGGAGCATATGAGGCACTTAGATGAGGTATTGAGCATCATGGAGGCGCAGTCACTATATGCCAAAGAGTCCAAGTGTGAGTTCGGTATGAAAGAGCTACTTTACTTGGGCCACATCATCAGTGCACAAGGGGTACAGGTACACTAGGAGAAGATCAGGACCATTCTAGATTGGCCAATGCCTAGGAATGTGACAGAGTTGAGGAGTTTCTTTGGGTTATGAAGTTATTACAGGTAGTTTGTCATGGGTTTTTCTCAGCTTGGAGCACCACTGACAGATCTCACCAAGCATGGGGATTTCATCTAGACTGATGAATCACAAAAATCCTTTGATCACATGAAGGAAGTCATGGGCACATGTCCAGTGTTAACATTACCAAACTTCACTTTACCATTTGTACTAGAGTGTGATGCGTTCGACGAGGGTATCAGAGAAGTTTTGATGCAAGGATGTCACCCCATTGTATTCTAGAGCAGGAAGCTCAGTCAACCCAAGAGGTTGTACTCCATTTATGACAAGGAAATGTTGGCAATCATGCATGCCTTGACCAAATTCAGACAATATTTGGTGGGCAGAAAATTCGTGGTCAAAACAGATCACAACAGCGTAAAGTATTTCCTTGAGGAGAAGGATCTCAGTGAGTGCCAACAGAAATGGGTGATGAAGGTGCAAGCCTTTGACTTCGACATAGAGTATGTCAAAGGGAAGAAGAAGATTGTGGCCGACGTACTATCTAGGAGACCCGTGACATGTTCTTTGATGTAGATTTCACAAGATTGGAAATCCCACTTGTTAGTGGAATATTCCAAGAACAAGTTCGCTTGTGAGGTTCTGGATGGAAAGATTCAGGATGACAGGTACAGGGTCATTGACGATGTCATATTATACAAGGATAGAGTCTACTTAGTACTATATTCAAGGCTCAAGAAGAAGATCCTCGCAACAGTTCATGATTCACCACTAGTAGGCCATGAAGGGTTTTTCAAAACCTACAGGCAGATCATGGAGAGGTTCTCATGGAAGGGCCTCAAATAGGATGTTATGAGGTACATCAATGAGTGTGTGGCTTTTCAGCAGAACAAGTCAAAGCATATGCTTCTAGCAGGGCTACTTCAACCACTTCCCATTCCGGAGCAAAAATGGGAGAGCATATCGATGGACTTCATCGAAGGCCTTGTTATCGCACAGTTTGTAGCTAGGTCAAATGGCTATAAGATGGAGGTCAAAATGGCGTAATAGGAACATATCCCACCCAATGTCACCACGATGGGGAGGTTCTTTCTCTTTAGGGAGGTTAGGTCTAGGGGAGACGTCCCCGGTAACCTGGAGTTTTGAAGAGGCAAAAGTTAAAAGGACACAGGTAAAGTTCCCCCTTCACACGTCACCACCAAAACAGATAGTTCCGGCTAAACAACCAATAATGAAGTGAATCCCCAATGAAGAACACCTGCCTGGAACAAAGCAACAACAAACCAATATATGCAAGCTATAATTCAATGGGTTAGTACTTCGTGAGACTATCTGATAAATATATATGAGCAATATAGCAATAAATGTTGACAAAGTCAATGTTTATCAATATAGCAATGCAAATAATATCACTTCCTCAATAGATATTGAAATGACATGGCATTCAATATAACAAATCAACACACCATCAATTAATGCCTAAATCACCATTCAATTGCTCTTAAAACAAGACATTGCTGCATAAAGATGAAAAATTCAGGTGTGACGTCAACAACTTAGGGTCAACAGTTAGTTAGGGTTTCAATTTATAAAAGAGTTTGAGAGTTGTTTGATCACTTTCACTTCAACGTTGGAGGTCTAAGATCAGTGCCTTGGGGGTAATGGAGTCAATTTAATAGAGGATGCAAGGGTTGAAGGAGGACGGCTAATGACTAGAGGGAAGAGTTCTGAAGTGCTGCTATGGCATGGCCTCAGAATCAAAACCCTAGGGGACAGAGGCTCACTCCGGTGTTTCTAAAGTAAGGCCTCGTTCTCTATCCTCCTTTCTTAGGTTAACTTGGCAAAACAGCTAGCATAAAGCATAAATCAAGACAAGAGAGTGTAGTGAGGGAGAGTGTTGCTACAGCAAGGCTCTATCACTAAACCCTAGAAGAAAAATGACCCTAGGTGTAGATAACCTAGGCCCGGGACATATCCTCCTCCTTGACTTCTGGAAAGTACGGCTAGCTCAGGGAGAAGAAGAAATGAGAGTGTAGCTATGGCTAGGCTCTTTCTTCGTTCTTCAATGGCTGAAAATTTCTCTATTAGGGGACATGAGACAAAGACCTACTTGTGTGCTTGTCACCTAGGGTTTTGATTCAACAAATTATAAATATATGTAAGAAAATAAGACTACAACCATTCAATCAAGAAGTTTTGCAGCAAAATACTTACAATTCATCAAGAAATAACCATGCAACCCCTAGTTGTAACACCTTCCTTCAAGAGAAACACCATAAAATGCCAAGAAATGCCTTCCTTCAACAAGTGCGCCTCACTAAACCAGCAAAAATACCCAAGTAGGGCGCTAAAATCAGACCTCACTAATGAGTGAGTGATGTGTTATGATAAAATGAGGCTAAAACTCCTCAATATATACTGTATCAATGACCTAAATTAACATTTAGGTCATAAAAAGGTCGACAAGGCCATAATACCAAAATAATACTGTTTTTACATTAAATTGTCAAATTAAAACCCTAATTGAGCTGCAAAGAAGGTAAAATCCCCTTCAAGGGAGGCGCTAGCCCCTTCTAGGGCAAACGAGACATCCAGGAGCAAAACGTTAGCCCCCCAAGGGCCTCTCCAACATGCCACACATGCCACTGCTGCCTAGTCTGCCTTCAAAAATGTCCATAAAGCTGGATGATGTCATGGTGAGGATGGGGACGTCCTAAGCCTTCCAAGGCTAGCGTTCCGTTGAAAAGGGGTCATTTCCCCTAGGTCGGGCTCTGCCAAAGTGCCTCTGATGGAATGTCCTCTTCTTCTCCGGTGCAAAACCCTGATCAACCACCGTCCTGTCTCTGCCCCCTGATGGAGTCTCAGCATCCATCTGGTGGGCTCTTCAGCCCCATGGAGGTCTGAATTGATCATCTCCCCATGTGTACCGGTCCAAATGGTACCTGTCCATCGGGCATGATCTTGCACATCAAAAGCTACGCCCTCCATGGGCTCATCAGTCACCAGGATCATAGCAATGTTAATCACATTTCATCATCAATATTATCAAACATATGCATAAGACCCTAATACATCAACCAATATCTCGAAGACATTACAAAAACCTAGAATACAAGATTGGAGAAAAAGACAAGACGTCCTATTGGGCTAGTATCCACAAGAAAAGGAAAGTTTCGAGGACTTTATCCAAGCCATGTAAGCGAGGTGATGTGGCTAGGGGATGTTCAGACATGTGGGTGAAGTGAGAGCCAAGGATGCATAATGTTATCTGTGGGTGCCTTTGTCGAAGGCGAGTTGTACCTGTCATGGATGCATTTTTCCAAGCCCGTTCCTGCCTTTATTCTTTTATTTGCTTTTTCTTCTTCTTTTTATTTTTATTCAAGGACTAACCAGAGGACACTCTCTTGGCATGGTGACCAGAGTTGACAGTGTTACCCACAAGTACTTTCATAGAGATGAGAAGGCTGGCTCGTGATGAGACCCCCTTTCCCTTGGTCATGCAACCAAAGGTCATTGCCCTGGCATGGTAACTAGATGGTGGCAATGCCATACTGCTAGGTACCCATGAACCTAATAGGCTAGCTCGTGATAAGACCCCCTATCCTCTAACTAGATCTTGTTTGTTCGGGTCCCTTTTTTTTTGCTAAGAGGATTTTTATTGCCTTCTCAGGGATCCCTGGGCGAAGCATCTCGAGGTTTCAATTTTAGGATTTTATCTTTTACCAACTTCTTTTACCTTCTGGGCCTTTAGCCCCTTCTTCCCACGAGATAAGGTGCAACCCTACAAACAGGCCAATCCAATGCCCAGACAAGGGGAATGGGATAAATGAGTGGGAGATAGGATGAAATAGTGGTGCTATGATGGGAGTGGACGATGGCTCTTCATAAATCCCCCCAGTGGAAAACCAAGACCCATGGGCACAGGCTTGCTAGGGCATCTTGCCAGTTTCCTCAAGCAAGGTCAAGTGGGCTAATGTAAGATCCAAGCAGTTGTTAGAGATAAAAGGAATCAGATGCATATATTTAAAGGTTTCAATGATCAAAAGTGACACATACCATGATACCTGGACCAATTACCTCATGGAGCAAGAACTTCTTCTAATACAAGACCACGCTGATGGTGATGGATTGATGTTGTTGCTGAAAAGATGAATCTGATGAGAGAAGAAAAGGATGGCCCGTCTAGGGCTATGCTCGAGTCAATCCTGCTCTCGATACTCCATGTCTAGGACCTGTGGGCCTCGACACATGATCTCCTAGTTATCCCTAGAAATTGGGGATAACATCTGGCTCCAACTCGGGGACATGTGCTCACCGTAGAGCGCATGAGAACCTCAGCATCTCTGGCATAACCTGCAAACCTGCTCAATCTCGATGGGGCATCAGTAACAAAAATGGGGCGGTAATGCCACCTCATCATACATAGACATATATACTAAAATGAAGCAATCAATGAGTAAGAAGATGAAAACAAACTTCTTACCTGTACTTACTTGTTGGCTGGAATGTTGGGTGTAGTCAAACAACCAGTGAAGCCAATCCAACAATGTTCCTCTATACCTGCCTTTGTGCTTCATCATAAACCAAAATAGTGATAAATCAAGCACAAAAATGTCATGGGTTAGAATATATATCATATCATTGGAAATCTCAAAGTCTAACTCATGGAAGCGGGTGGGAGGGAAAAAGTGATCCCAATGCATACTCTCAGAAGAGTGCTTAATCCATCTCAGGAATGGATTGTGAAAAGTCAAAGGTTCAGGAGACTGACTTGAGGAATCTAAATGCTGGTTACCTTGGACGTCTTCACAACTTGAGGCTCGAGGAGGGATTAGCAAAAGCTGAAAGGATGACTGACCATTCCTAAAGGGGAGGTTGGAACACTGCGATAATAGGCTTCTTCTTGAGGCACTCAACTTTCCCCTAAAATCTAGAACGAGGTTTTGCCTTACAGGAGACTTGGGATAAGGGACATGTTTCCAAACCACACCTTTAGTGACATAGGGAGGTAAAGTGATCAAAGGGGGGTGGAAAATCTTATCACAAGTATCTTGCTTCAGGGAAGTAAATTCCTTATTTTTATCAATATCTAAGCATAACGTTGGTTGATAACTTTCTTCATAGGATAAATCTAAGTGCTCAAATGGATAGTCATCAAAATCCTCAAGGTACGACCAAAAATTAATCAGAGAGCATAGCATTAGGTCATCCTTGGGTGTCTGAATAAGGTCAGGTTCTTGTTGCCAGATGTCAAAATTATTAGTAACTTCATGTGATAAATGTAAAGGTAATCTTTGGAAAGGACCATCAATGTCGTACATGGGATTGTCATCATATCTAATCATATCCCATCCACATTTCCCGACATGTATGAATTCATCAAAATTATCAACAAAGTCATTATCTTCATCATAACATGAAGGGATTAAGACATCCAATACTTCTTTTCTCTCTACATCATAAAATAAATAATCATTGAAAGTTTTGAAATAACCCACCTTGTTTAATCCTTCCTGTGCAGGAGCTTCAAGTGTTTGGATAACTTCATCAAGTGGAAGATCTGCCTCCACATCTTCAGTCTTGAGACATGAGGAGACATAGAGGATCAAGCATGTCCAAGGGTTCCATTTCCTCTTCACGCTCTGAACCATAGAACAAGGTATCATCAAAAAACTGGAAAGGAAAATGACTTACCTCATTCTCTTCATCTTGTGCAGATGGGATAGGATGTTGGAGAGCTTTGTCAGATGGAGGAGCGCTTACTGGTGCTTCATCCTCACAATCCTCCTTTCTAGTTACATCTTCACTGCATTCTCTTGGATTATGGGAGAGGTCTTGCTCCTCTTCAAGGGGTTGGTAATGGTCTTCATAAACCTTGTCTTTTATATCATAGGATTCTTGGTATTGATCATGATATGCCTTCCTGAGATCTTCTACAATCTCAGTGGTGAATCCTTTGTCGTCTAACGCTACCATGAGGCTTTGAAGGACATCTTCATATGTTTGGCAATGTGGCTTAGTAAGGTCTATAAACCTACTGATGAGGTGTATGAAAGATGATATACCCCTGTCCTTGAAACAACTCTTAAAATGATCTTGTAAGTAGGATGGCAGAGTGAGTAAGAACAAGTTCATAAGAGCATCCTCTCCTTCCAACTTTATCTCGCTCAAATACTCCAAAAAATTTACGATGTGAGGAGTTGGGAGGCCTGTTATCGCTCAGTTTGTAGGAAGGGTTTATGTTAGCTTGAGTCAAGGCTTCAAACTAGCGTAACAGGAGCTTCCCCACCCACTGTCACCTCGATGGGGAGCTCTTTCTATTTAGGGTGGCTAATCCCAAGGGAGACGTCCCTAGTAATCTGGGGTTCTGAAGGAGAAGGATCAAG
>ML838566.1:73356-86429 GCA_009831015.1 Picea engelmannii
CCCAACAATGGTCAAGTGGATTAGTGTAAGATCCAAGCAGTCATCCGAAATGAAAGGAACCTAATGCATATATAAGAAGGTTATAACGATCAAATATGACACATACCACGATACCTTGGACCAATTACCTCATGGAGCAAGAGTCCTCTCCGATGCAGGCCCAAGCCGGTGGTGATGGATGCTGCTACTGCTGACAGGACAAATTTGGCTGAGAAGAAGAAAGATGGCCCCTCAAGGGCCATGCTCAAGTCGATCCGCTCTCGTACTCCATGTCTAGGACCATGTGGGCCTCGAGACATGATCTCCTAGTTATCCCTAGATATCGGGGATAACAAGGCCCAAAAACATTGGAGAGTTGTTTAGCCATTTTGTATCAAAGTAATTTGGGTATCCTTGAAAATTTCTGAAATCAATACTTGAATACATTTGTTCCCAATGTGCCATGATCCCATAACTTGGAAATATTATAGAAAGTAAGGTGGCACCCTGATAAATATTAGTGGAGTCGCCAGATAATTTACCTGAAACTATAAAAGGATAAGGGAAAACACCCTAGTGGAGTCACCAGGTAAGCTTGTAAGATAAGGCTTTGAGTCAAGGCTTACCGAAAAGGCTTGTCGTCTTGAGGATAATTGACTTAGTGTTCCCTGGCAATGACGCCAAAATGTTATTGCACAGTTTGTAGCTAGGTCAAATGGCTATAAGATAGAGGTCAAACTGGCGTAACAGGAACCTATCCCACCCAATGTCACCACGATGGGGAGGTTCTTTCTCTTTAGGGAGGTTATGTCCAGGGGAGACGTCCCTGGTAACCTGGATTTTTGAAGAGGCAAAAATTAAAAGGACACAGGTAAAGTTCCCCCTTCATAGATCAACACCAAAACAGATAGTCCCAGCTAAACAACCAATAATGAAGTGAATCCCCAATGAAGAACACCTACCTGGAACAAAGCAACAACAAACCAATATATGCAAGCTATAATTCAATGGGTTAGTACTTCGTGAGACTATCTGATAAATATATATGAGCAATATAGCAATAAATGTTGACGAAGTCAATGTTTATCAATATAGAAATGCAAATAATATCACTTCCTCAATAGATACTGAAATGACATGGAATTCAATGTAACAAATCAACACACCATCAATTAATGCATAAATCACCGTTCAATTGCTCTTAAAACAAGACGTTGTTGCATAAAGATGAAAAATTCAGGTGTGACGTCAGCAACTTAGGGTTAGCAGTTAGTTAGGGTTTCAATTTAGAAAAGAGTTTGAGAGTTGTTTGATCACTTTCACTTCAACGCTCAAGGTCTAAGATCAGTGCCTTGGGGGTAATGGAGTCAATTTAATAGAGTACGCAAGGGTTGAAGGAGGACGACTAAGGACTAGAGGGATGAGTTCTGAAGTGCTGCTATGGCAGGGCCTCAGAATCAAAACCCTAGGGGAGAGAGGCTCACTTCAGTGTTGCTAAAGCAAGGCCTCGTGCTCTCTCCTCCTTCCTTAGGTTAACTTGGAAAAACAACTAGCATAAAGGATAAATCAAGACAAGAGATCGTAGTGAGGGAGAGTGTTGCTACAACAAGGCTCTATCACTAAACCCTAGAAGAAAAATGACCCTAGTTGTAGATAACCTAGGCCTGGGACGTCTCCTCCTTCTTGACTTCTGGAAAGTACGACTAGCTTAGGGAGAAGAAGAAACGAGAGTGTAGCTATGGCTAGGATCTTTCTTCCTTCTTCAATGGCTGGAAATTTCTCAATTAGGGGACATGAGACAAGGACCTACTTGTGTGCTTGTCACCTAGGGTTTTGATTCAACAAATTATAAATATATGTAAGAAAATAAGACTACAACCATTCAATCAAGAAGTTTTGCAGCAAAATACTTACAATTCATCAAGAAATAACCATGCAAACCCTAGTTGTAACACCTTCCTTCAAGAAAAACACCATAAAATGCCAAGAAATGCTTTCCTTCAACAAGTGCACCTCACTAAACCAGCAAAAATACCCAAGTAGGGTGCTAAAATCAGACCTCACTAATGAGTGAGTGATGTGTTATGATAAAATGAGGCTAAAACTCCTCAATATATACTGTATCAATGACCTGAATTAACTTTTAGGTCATAAAAAGGCTGACAAGGCCATAATACCAAAATAATATTGTTTTTACATTAAATTGTCAAATTAAAACCCTAATTGAGTTGCAAAGAAGGTAAAATCCTCTTCAAGGGAGGCGCTAGCCCCTTCTAGGGAAAACGAGACATCCAAGAGCAAAATGTTAGCCCCCCAGGGGCCTCTCCAACATGCCACACGTGCCACTGCTACCCAGTCTGCCTCCAAAAATGTCCATGAAGCTGGATGATGTCATGGTGAGGATGGGGACGTCCTGAGCCTTCCAAGGCCAGCGTTCCACTAAAAAGGGGTCATTCCCCCTAGGCCAAGCTCTGCCAAAGTGCCTCTGATGGAACGTCCTCTTCTTCTCCAGTGCAAAACCTTGATCAACCACTGTCCTGTCTCTGCCCCCTGATGGGGTCTCATCATCCATCTGGTGGGCTCTTCAGCCCCAAGGAGGTCCAAAATGATCATCTCCCCATGTGTACCGATCCAAATGGTACCTGTCCGTCGGGCATGTTCCTGTACATCAAAAGCTACACCCTCCATGGGCTCATCAGTCACCAGGATCATAGCAATGTTAATCACATTTCATCATCAATATTATCAAACATATGCATAATACCCTAATACATTAGTCAATAGCTCAAAGACATTACAAAAACCTACAATACAAGATTGGAGAAAAAGACAAGACGTCCTATTGGGCTAGTATCCACAAGAAAAGGAAAGTTTCCATGAGGACTTTATTCAAGCCATGTAAGCGAGGTGATGTGGCTAGGGGATGTCCAGACATGTGGGTGAAGTGAGAGCCAAGGATGCATAATGTTATCTGTGGGTGCCTTTGTAGAAGGCGAGCTGTACCTGTCATGGATGCATTTTTCCAAGCCCGTTCCTGCCTTTATTCTTTTCTTGCTTTATTCTTTTATTTGCTTTTTCTTCTTCTTTTTCTTTTTATTCAAGGGCTAACCAGAGGGCATTGCCTTGGCATGGTGACTAGAGCTGACAATGTTACCCACAAGTACTTTCACAGAGATGAGAAGGTTGGCTCGTGATGAGACCCCCTTTCCCTTGGCCATGCAACCAAAGGTCACTGCCCTGGTGTGGTAACTAGATGGTGGCAATGTCATACTGCTAGGTACCCATGAACCTAATAGGCTAGCTCATGATACTAGATCTTGTTTGTCCGGGTCCCTCCTTTTTTGTTGAGAGGCTTTTTATTGCCTTCTCGGGGATCCCTGGGCGAAGCATCTCGAGGTTTCATTTTTAGGCTTTTATCTTTTACTAGTTGCTTTTACCTTCTAGGCTTTTAGCCCCTTCTACCCACGAGATAAGGTGCAACCCTACAAACAGGCCAATCCAATGCCCGGACAAGGGGAATGGGATAAATGAGCGAGAGATAGGATGAAAGAGTGGTGCTATGATGGGAGCGGACGATGGCTCTTCAAAAATCCCCCCAGTGGCAAACCAAGACCCATGGGCACAGGCTTGCTAGGGCATCCTGTCAATTTCCCCAAGCATGGTCAAGTGGGATAATGTAAGATCCAAGTAGTTGTTAGAGATAAAAGGAATCATATGCATATATTTAAAGGTTTCAATGATCAAAAGTGACACATACCATGATACCTGGACCAATTACCTCATGGAGAAAGAACTTCTTTTGATACAAGACCAAGCCGATGGTGATGGATTGTTGTTGCTGCTAACAAGACAAATCTGATGAGAGAAGAAAAGGATGGGTCCTCCAGGGCTATGCTCAGGTCAATCCTGCTCTCGGTACTCCATGTCTAGGACCTGTGGGCCTCGAGACATGATCTCCTAGTTATCCCTAGAAATCGGGGATAACAGGCCTACACAAGGTCTAAGGACTGCATCTATGTATTGGTTGACAGATTGACCAAGTTTGCTCACTTCTATGCCATACCGATAGAGTACAGCATAGTTCAGGTAGCCGAGTTATTCTTCAAAGAGGTCTTCAGACTTCATTGGTTGCCGAGGAACATCATTAGTGACAAGGACAGTCGGTTTATTGGGACATTCTGGAGGGATTTGTTTAGATTGGTGGGGACAGAGTTGACACCCAACACCAACTATCACCCTCAGACAGATGGGAAGACCGAGATCGTCAACAAGTGGGTTGAAGGGTATTTGCGGAACTATGTGGGTGGACAACAGAGAACATGGATCAGGTGGCTACATTTAGGAGAGCATTTCTACAACACCACTTTCCACATGTCCATTGGTATGACACCCTTCCGAGCATTGTACGGGTATGATGCTCCCACTTTGGTAGACTTGGTTTTTGGGGAGAGCAGAGCTCCCAAGGTCAAGGATTGGATCAAAGAGAGTTAGGGAATTCTCAATTTGCTAAAAGAGAACCTGCAGACAGCACTGAATCGGCAGAATATGAGTGCGGACATGCACAGTATAGAGGACAACTTTGATATTGGGGATTTAGTTTTCTTGAGACTCCAACCTTACAGACAGTCATCTCTGAAGAAGAGTGGGGCCGAGAAGCTCAAGTCCATATTTTATGGACCTTACAGGATTATGCGTCGGGTAGGCGAGGTTGCTTATGAGCTAGAGCTTCCATAGGGGAGGAAGATTCATAACGTGTTCCACGTATCTTGCCTCAAGAAGGCAGTGGGACAATTCATCAGCACATCAGAGAAGCTTCCCCCATTAGATGAGGAGGGATAGTTGGAGTTGGTTCCAGAGGAGGTACTGGAGTTCTGAGAGAGGAAACTTAGGAGCAGGGTCATCAGAGAGTGTTTGATCAGATGGAGAGGGATTCCAGTAGAGGATGCTACTTGGGAGAGCGAGCATGTGTTGCAGCACCCTGGATTAGTATTGCTTGAGGACAGGAAATTTCGGGAAGGGAGGACTGTAATGTCCCTTTCCAAATAGGAGCTCCTGAAAGGAGGCTTAATGGTCTAAAAATCCCCATTATAATATAGCCAGGGCCAGAAAGTGGTAAACAGGGTTACTAGAGGTCATTCCAACCAAGGGTGTTATAATTTGAAAGAGACATTGAGCTAAAAGTGGCTAAAAGCGCTTTTAAATCAACTTGAGATAAAAAATAGAATAGATGAGCTAAAATTAGAGTCAACAATGAATAAGGGTTTCAGGAAGCTATAAGAGAAGGTAAAGTGACCTAATTAATCATTATGCAGATATGGACTTGTCATTGAGGAGAGAGGCGCATCTCAGGAGAGAGAGCTCAGTGGATTCCAGGAGGAATACAACAGTGGTTGATTTCGGTGTTGAGAGACACACCCTAGTCACGGGGGAGATCACACAGGTCTTCCATCAGTCTTTAACAACATTTATACAGTTTCTAGCGGCAAGGGTGCACTTAGTCAGGGTGAGGGTGCAACTTCTGAGGAGGTATTGAGTCGACTTGTCCCATCCAGGGAGAATCCAAAGATCCCTTCCGACCCATTTGAGAGGAAGGAAAAGCACATATTTTTCCTAGTTTCTCATTAGATTCCGACGAAGAAATCATCTGGGTCGCATTTTCCAGCCGTTGAGGGTGTGACACTTGGGGAGGACACATTTGGAGTTCCTGAGCGATCATCAGATCAGATCCAGGGAAATCCTTCTGACCCATTTCATAGTAGGCCAGGGTGATCAGTTTGAGACACATATCTGTCGATTTCGATGGTGGAATCACTAGGACTTAGTTTTCTAGTAGAAGAGGGGGCACATTTGCCCAAGGGGATCCATCTGGGGTCCAGACATACCAGTAGAGGGTCAGTCAGTCACCAGGGCTGAGAGGGACAACAGGGTGCAATGTTTGGAATAGTTCCCAGGCCGATCCGAGAGGTCTCGCCACCAGGGAAAACTTTCCAAACTTGCAGCAGTTGTGGTATGAGCTGTCGTAGCTTGCAACAGAGTTTACATCTCATCCATTGATTCCACATCATTCCTTCAGTATCGGGTACTATTGTTTTAGTTTACTTATTGTATTCTGGCTAAGATCATTTTGTCACTGATCTAGCCGAGTGATTTATTTTATTCAGCCGCATTTGACATTTGTACTCCGTAGAGATATCATAATATAAGCTTTGCAGTCTTTTGTCGCCACTATTATTTGTATGCTCATTTATATGCTGTAAAGAATTAATCATACACACATTAGCAGAGTTTCCTAGACTAGCCGAATCTGGGATATTACAATACTTTAATTAATTATACTAAAGGTTCTATTTGGATCATATGATCTGAAGGGATACCTTCGTGTAATAGCTCGTTGGAACCGGGAAAAAAAGATCTAAAGGATGGTATGATGAGAAAGGGACTTCCAGCATCCGAGGATGTCTTAAAATCCAATTAAGCACTTTCCGACATTAAAAAGTGGTTAAAAAGGGTAATTAAATTAAAAGAAAAAGGGAAATAAGGATCATGTGGATAAAGTCAATGAGGAAAGATCTAAAAGGGGTTTGGAAAAGTATAAAGGAAGGGTAGCACTTCACCTTCCTCATTATGATTTGATCTCTTGTTTAAGTGCTCTTGAGAGACAAGTTTTTGTTGGAGTTTTGGCAAAACCTTTCCATTGTTGGTTTGGTTTCGGTGGTGCAATATGCAACCTAGCTAGACAAGGGAAATCCATCCGGGTTTTCCATTGGAGCTTCATCTGTTGGTTTGATCTATCTTTTTGCAGTAGTTCGGGGTTTTAGAGGATATACTCTTTTATACAGATTGCTATCTTCAAGTAGAGGCCAATTTCTATCATTAAAGGCTGAGTTCTTTGGCTGCGGAGGTCGAGTTAGCTGGCTGGACCATTTTCTTAACTAGATGGGTTGTTTTCTTAATTAGAAGGGCTGATATCTCTGGTGCCAGACCGAGTTGTTAATTGGGAGCTGAGTTCTCAACACACAGACCAAATTTCTGGTGGTTAGCCGAATCTTCTGCTTGTTGAGGCTGATCCGTTGTTAGGGATCCCATATCTCTACTGGAGGAGCCACCACTTCAATGTGCATATTTTATTGCTGTTAGATAGGAGCTGATATCTCTTGTGGCAGCAGACCAAGGACGATTTCACTCACTGCTGGGCCAATTTCTTGGTAGAGGGAGCAAGATTCTTCAAGAGAGAGACCATGGCATTGGGGCAACCCAGATCTGGAGGGCTGAAGGTTATCTTTACAGCAGGATCATGGGGGTTTTAATCACTGTTACAACTAGCATACTTACAGCCAGCTGTACCATCCAATACATTTTCTTTTCATGGTGGAATTGTGAGTTACTTATGAATGTAACAGTTCTGATTTAGAATAATAATAAACACTCCCATTGGCTCTATTCCTTGCTGTCTATTAAGTCATTTACAGTATAATTGTTTGCTGTTATACATCTCTGGTATTTAGTGTATTTGGCAGTGTTACAAACTGTTTGCCACAATCCTTAAACCAACATATGCATGAAACACAACCAAACAATCACCTTAAAACAATATATCAGCATGCAATCAAGGATTACAGTGGGCTGGGCTAAGTTACAAAGTGTTTGATTAAAGTCCCACACAGCAGTAAAACTTACAACAGCAGAGGAAAGGGAAATATAGTGTGCTTCTGGAGGTGGTGAGCAAACTGTTTGACAAATCAATTGAACCAGAGAACATTAAATACTACAACAGTCCACAACAAGTTATATCAGTAACCTAGGGGGGATATTACAATTTAGCATCTTGTGAAGGCTTTGCACAAGTGCTAGATTATGTGATAATAGTAATAACCTCCTAGGTGTTACCACTAGAAACTTGCAAGGTGGTGGATATAAGGGACCATTATCACACATGTTGATTCATAATCTCTCATTAAGGTTGTTTTTTATGCATGTCCACATTTCCCGAGGCATATTTTCATATTTGGATGCATGATCATCTTCATGGGTAGGTTCACATTTTTTTTAATTGAAACAGAAAGAGCATTTTTATATATTGTAAAGGGGGTTGTCCCTGGGCTATAGCTCATATATACATCAAAAATTTTGTCCAAAAAGAGGATTTTCCACAATCCTATTTTCTAAACATAGTATACTATTTGTAAACTTTGATTCTATACCAGAATTTTAGGTGATCCCACTAGTAGCTAACTTGATAAACTGACCGAAAATACATACAGATTTGAAAAGCATTCATGAAATTAAGTATGGACACTACCTTGTTCTTCTTATTCCCTGTCGGAGTGAGGAGGATTTGGTTCCTCAATGTCCATTGAGTCTCTATTTTGGCTGGCAGTGTCTTCCTCCCTGATTCCTTGCAGTCCCGTTCCCAGGTTGTTGGATGCCAAAGTGAATCTAATTGCACTGCTGCAACCAGTGTATGCAGTCTACCACATTTTGCTTCCAATGTATTGACTCTTTGCCTCTGCTAGTGGATAATGGCGATGACATTGGCATTGCGAGAGTGTATTACATGCTCCATTTCTTCCAACTTTTTTAGAGAGTAACATCATGGCCCTGTTATCCCCATTTTGTGGATAACTAAGGAGATGATGTCTCGAGGCCCTCAAGTTGCAGATATGGAATGCCGAGAGACTACATGACCAACAATACCCTTTGCACAGATGGAAAACCCACTCACCACCATAGATGGTCACAGGTTTACAGATGGCATCCACCACACCAGTTGGCTTCTGGAAGGCATTGGGCCTTGCTCCATGAGGTACAAGTTAGTATTATGGTGAGCATCATTTCAATATCTAAGCCATTTAATTATGTTGTATCTTAGATTGCTCTAGATTTCATGATATGTGCTTGGACATTATGCCTTTTTCCCTGCTTCACCTTGGTGGTTGACATTGTGCCCTAATAAGTGGTCTTCTTTGGGAATGGGTTTGATACTGGAAAATCCCTTAATGAACCATCGTATTGTTCCCGACCATACTTACCATTTTCCATCATTATTCCCCTATATTTCCTTATCTCTTGGGATTTTAAGGTGTATTGACCCAAGAAGGGGTTGTCCCTCATTCTATGGGAAGAAGGGGCTAAAGGCCCAGAGGGGTTGGTGTTGGGTAAAAGATAAAAGCCTTATATAAACCTTCCAGATGCTTCGCCCAGGGATCACCGAAGAAAGCAATGAAACTCTTATCTTTGAATAAAGGGGACCCACAATATAATAAAAAATGCTTAAAAGGTTAGTTGAAGGATAGGAGGTCTCAGCACAAGCCGACCTATCACGTCCATGAATATCTAGTGGTATGACATTGTCATCATCTAGTCACCAAACCAGGGCAATGACTCTCAGTTGCATGGATGAGAGAAAGGGAGTCTCATCACGAGCCATCCTTCTCATTTTCATTAGGTATTTGTGGGTGACATTGCCACCACCTGGTCACCACGTCAGGGTAGTGACCTTCAATCTCTCCTTATGCTATTATGAAATAAAATATAAAGAAAGAAATATAAAAGGCAAATGATGGTCTTGAAAAAAGTGCATTGCGGACGAAGGTACCACACTCCCTCTACAAAGGCACCCATGAATGAGACACTATGACCCCTAGTATGTCATGAGCCCTATGCCCATTGAGTCTTGACCACATCCACCTCATACACTTTACATGGCTTAGAGAGGGACCTTTTGGGAGCTCTCCTTGACCTAGGGCAAGATCTACCCAATAGGACACCTCGTCAACCCTCCCATACTTAAGCTTGATAAGTCACATAATGTCTTTGAGCTGTTAATTGTTTGATATGGTGATCTTTTATGCACATGCTTAGATGGCTTACTTATTGATTGGATGAACTTATCATGATGTTATGACTTGAGATCCTTGGAGGGCGTGTTCATTTGTCTTTGCAGGACCTAGCTGGTGGATAGTTTTGGGAGAACAAGCCTAGCTTGGGCTTCCATGGGGCTACAAGCCCACAAGTTGGATGCTAGAGGCCCGCATGCCAGATGAGAGAGATCAAACTTGGACGGCCTTGAGGATGACTTGGACAACCTAGCCCACCCCCTACTTGCCAAACGATTCTCCCAAAAGGGGCAAAACATTCCATTTTTTAGCTTGATGTCATGATATTGGGGGGGATAGGGCATGGTGGTGAGGTGCCACTCTTTGACACATGGATGTTTGAGGTGCCATTCTAGCTCTTGTGCTGAATTGTCTTAGCATTTCTCTTGATATTGGTATGGTTTTTACTCTCTTTCTATCATTTTATACAAGTCAAGTATTGTTATGCTAGGAGATAGGTGGGAAGTATAAGGGCATACACCCCCACCATAGCCTTCATCATTTTGTTTGCTTCATCTCATTGATTAAGTGTTTGCTAAGAGAAGTATAAGGTCATACACCCTCTTAGCTTAAACCCTAGCTTAGAGAAACTTGTCTTGGGGAGTAAAAGGGCTTACACCCCCAAGGAGGTAGCTTCTCTAAGCTCCTTGTGACTCCATTAACCCAATAGTAAAGGCACTAGTCATTGATTTATTTCATTGGAGAAATAAAATATTGCATTGGGAAACGTGATTTTTGGTCATTTTTACTTCTTCCAAAGTGGTTTGTTTTCCTTGTGCCTTGGGAAGCTTGCAGCCACTAGGGTGTCCCCATCTAGGGGCTACTTATTGCTGATGTTACAAAATTGTATCTTCAGAGAATAGGACTGCAGAAACCCTAACTTACTTGCTTTAATAAATCTCTTATCAACCATTGGTTTTCGCTCAAAGTTTGCACACTTACTCTCCTTGTCCTAGTGCACTTTTTGGAAAAGTTTGAGGATATTTAAGTGGCTAATTTTCTTGCTATAATAAATTGAATGTTACAGACATAAGGCTTGTTATCGCTCAGTTTGTAGTTTAGGTCAAGTAGCTGAAAGGTAAGGGCCAAACTGGCGTAACAAAAGCTTCTCCACCCACTGTCACCTCGATGGGGGGCTTTTCTATTTAGGGTGGCTAAGCCCAAGGAAGACGTCCCTGGCAATTTGGGGTTTTGAAAGGCAAAGCCTTTAAAGGATTAAGGTAAGTTTTCCCTTCACAGATTACCGCCAAAAAGATAGTCAAAATGAAGAAATACCACAAAAGAGGCACCTGTTTGCGAGACAAGACAATAATGATACTAGTACATGCAACAGTGGTTAGTACTTCATTTACCAATTAATATCAGTATTTAATGTACATGAGCATAAATAGCAGTAAATATTGACGAAGTCAATGTTTGCAATGATGTCAATGGAAAATTAAAGTCACTTGTTAATAAATACCAGAATGATATAGCATCCAATGAAAATGATCAATCCTTAAATTAACTCAATGCATCAAATATCATCAATTGCTCATATACAAAGGTTGCTGCGTCAAGTATACTAGAGGTGACATTAGCTTTCTTCTAGGGTTAGTGTTATAACCGATATCTAGAGATAACTAGGAGATCATGTCTCGAGGCCCACAGGTCGTAGACATGGAGTACCGAGAGCAAGATTGACCTGAGCATTGCCCTAGAGGTCCCATCCTTCTTCTTCTTCGCCAGACTTGTCCTGTTAGCAGCAGGAGCTTCCATCACCATCGGCTTGGACTTGCATCAGAGAGGACTCTTGCTCCATGAGGTAATTGGTCCAAGGTATCATGGTATGTGTCATGTTTGATCGTTATAACTTTCTTATATATGCATCAGGTTCCCCACATTTTTGATAACTGCTTGGATCTTACACTAATCCACTTGACCATTGTTGGGGTGATTAATGGGGTGACCTAGCAAGCTTGTATTCATGGGTTTTGGTTAGCCACCAAGGGGGATTTGCAGAGCCATCGTCCGCTCCCACCTTTCTATCATTTTACATCTTATCTCCCACACATCCATCCCATTCCCCTAGTTCGGCCATTAGGATGACCTTTTGGGGGTTACACTTTGTCCTGTGGAAAGAAGGGGCTAAAGGCCCAGGGGGTAAAAGCAGCTGGTAAAAGATAAAATCCATAGGAAATAAAACCTAGAGATGCTTCGCCCAGGGATCCCCGAGAAGGCAATAGAAGGCCTCTCGATAAGAAACTAAGGGGACCCTAAGAAAAATAATAAAACAAGACCTAACCAAGAGGATGGGAGGTCTCATCATGAGCCGACCCATTATGTTCATAGGTATACAGCCGTATGACATTGTCATTATCTGGTCACCACGCCAGGGCAATGACCTTTGGTTGCATGGCCAAGGGAAAGGGGGTCTCATCACGAGCCAACCTTATCATTTCTGCGAAGATACCAGTGGGTAACATTGTCAGCTCTGGTCACCACGCCAAGGCAGTGTCCTCTGGTTAGACCTTGAAGTAAAAAAGAAAGAAAAGCAATAAATGAAAAATAAAGGCAATAAAGGGGCTTGGAAAAAGCGCATCCATGACGGGTACAACTCACCTCCTACAAAGGCACCCACGGACTACACCTACCCCTGGTCTTACTATGACTGGACATCCCTAAACCATATCATTTCATGAACATGGCTTGAATGATTCTCCAAGGAAACTTTCCTTTTCTTGTGGGTGTTAGCCCAATAGGTTGTTATGTTGGTTTCTTCAGCTTTGTATAGTAGATATGTGTAATGTCTTTGAGCTCTTAGATGATATGCCAGGTGTTAGAGCCGCCCCTGTTTTTTCACCTCACACAAATTTGAAAAAATATGATACTTGTGATCTAGAGTTGTTTTTTCTTTTCCTTTCCTTCCAAAAAATCATAAAACTCTGAGAGAACTTTCGTTGCCAGAATAGTAATGCTTTATCACTTACGAAGGACCCGTTTTTCGCGAGTATGTCTTTCCTTAGGGTTTTTAAAGTTTCATAATCTCGCAAGTTGGACACTTTATATCTCGAATTCACAAGTCCCGAGTCTCGAAAATGCGAACTCAGTCTTAATCTTCGTCCAAAGCAAAAATAGTATAAGACCTTTAACCCTTGACTGTGACATCCTCGGTGTTTCGCGCCTCGGCATTTCTCGACCCTAAATTTTTGTTTGCTCAACCCCGAGACCCGAGAACGC
>ML838567.1:13739-49833 GCA_009831015.1 Picea engelmannii
TCCTCTCAGATTTTTACATGTAGTCTTGTATGCCCATAGTACTTATGGTATCTTCAAATCCCAATCATCCATGTTGACATTGTAGATCTTTATTAGAGAATTCTCCAAGATCTTATTGAAGGATTCTACTGTTCCATTTTATTGAGGATGGTATGGTGTACTCTTCTAATGATAGACTTCAAAATCCTTGGTCATAGCCTTGATAGTGTTGTTAATAAAGTGATTACCTTGGTCACTCATCAAAATCATTGAACAACCAAATCTAGTGATCACTTTCTCAAATAATAAATGTGTTGTTGTCTTTACGCTACAATCTTTTACTGGCACTCCTTCTGCCCATGTTTTTAAATATTTTTTTGTAGTAATGATATATCTCTCTCCTTCCCTTTTTTTTGGTGGATGTATTGGCCCCATGTTGGCATAGGGGAAGAACGAGAGTTCAAATCTAAAAGTGCACCAAAAATCCCTAACTACTGGCCCTTTCAGAAACACCTGCAGAGTAGATGCAACCTCATCTGAAGTAACAATAGGGGGTTGAAGGACATAGGTGTCTACAACCAAAGGAAACACAAAGTGGATTAAAAACAACAACACATAGAGATCTAGTTATTAATTGAACCTACTTCACACAATTATATCTCATATCTAGCACAATAATGTGATAATAGAATAACAGGAGGCAAAGAACACAACATCAATCACATATAACAACAAGATATATGTGGTTCACCCTCTCCCTAGGGCTACGTCCATAGAATTGTGTTTCTTGATATATTATATGAAAACATACAGTTCTATCTACACATTTAGCTTGCAGATCTCTCTCTCTTTCTCTTCTCTTCTCCCCTCCCTATGCACCCAGCTGCAAGGTTCGTCTTCACACCCAGCTGAAGATCTTATAGTACAACAATATTCTCACAACACAATACTCTCCTCACGCAACAACAATAATCACTCAACATCAACAATAAAATCCTCTTCGAACTAACTCTCCCAGGCCTTCTAGACCTTTATTTATGCATTACATGATAGACGTCTAGGTTTCAAAACCCTAGATCCAAAAACCCTAGGTGTATAAAACCCTAGTTCAACTTGACCCGTGTTTTCAGGGCTTTGCCAGCCTATCTTTCCTTCTTTCCCAACGGTGCTCCAAAGCATCCGTTGGTGGATTTTTCCACTTGCTGCATTTTCCATGATCCATCTTCTTTGTTGATATTTCATCCTTGATCTTCTCATTCAATGACTCATTTTCCCTTAATTCATTCCTTCTTTTCCGCTTCTTTGACCACTTCAACCCAATCTTAGTCAATGTGCCTTCTGCACTATTCATACTTTGTCTTTCTTCCTTAATATTCAATTTCTTCCATAACCAAGGTCCAACATGCCCCCAACACTCACATGTGACTCATCCCGAGGCACTAGAAGTCTAAATCTTCTATTTCACTTCAACTTCAGACTATGTGGAGTAGCTTGTGCTCTCTGCTCTGTTCCTCCCTTCCTTGTGTAGATTTTCTTTTCTGTGTCTGGTACCTAGTTTCAACTGCACCTGGTGCCTAGAACCTTCTTCTTATGCTTTTACTGAGAGTTGTGTGGCAACTGGTTGTCATAGTACAATTTAAGTCGACTCCCATTCACTAAACCTTCCTTCCATTCTCCATTCAAAGTCTTCAACAATGCATCTCCTCCTTTGGTAACACAGACAACCTCATATGGCCCAAGCCAATGTGTCCTGAACTTCCCTCGATGATTTATGAACTTGTTGTCATATACCAATACCATATCTCCTTGCCTAAATGCTTTCTTCTTGATGTGTCTGTCATGGTAGGCATTTTCTCATTTCTTCTGTAACTGTTGATGGAATCCTACAATGAACCTATCTTCCTCTAGTTCTACCAACTATGCAAGCTTGTCTTGCATAGTGCCTATGTCGTCCATACCTTTAAATGATGCAATTATCAAGATAGGAACTAGATATTCCATAGGTACTACTGCTTCCACACCATAAACTAGCTTGAAGGGGGTATGCATTGTCAGCTTCTTTCAAGTAGTTTTGTATGCCCATAAAACTATTGGTACTCTCAAATCCCAATCATCCCTATTCACACTACAAATCTTTGTCAACATTGTCTCCAAGATTTTATTGAAAGCTTTGAATGTACCATTTGCTTTTGGGTGATAAGGTGTGCTCTTTTGATGGTGAGATTCAAATTCTCGAGTCAATGTTTCAATGGTATTATTGATAAAATGCGTACCTTGATCACTCATAAGGATCTTTGGACATCCAAATTTGTTTATGATATCATCAAATATGAACTACACAACTATAGTTTCACTATAGTCCCTAACTTCTCTTTCTTCGACCCATGTGGTCAAATACTCTGTCACAGTGATGATGTAACAAGCTCATGTGTGCTTCCCTGGTGGGTTGATAGGTCCCACAAAATCAATGGCCCATTTCTTGAATGCTTGTAATGTTAATTGCGGTGCTAAAGGAATCTCATCTCTTATGGAAGGTTTCCCAACTCTTTGGCATACATCACAGGTGTTGTAGTATTCCTTAACATCTTTGTGTAAAGTGGGCCACCAGAGGCTAGCTCTGAGAACCTTTTGCTCTGTTGCTTTTCCTGCATAATTTACTCCTGTGATGACTTCATGGGCCTCTGCCAAAATCAATGGTCTTTCTGCCTCCATAACACATCTCTGCAATATATCATCATGTCCCATCTTATATATATGTCTAGCTATAAGTGAAAAATATGCAACATGAACTACTAGTTGTTTCTTTTGAATGACTGTATATTTGCAGGGTGCCATTCCTATTGACAGGAATTGGAATATCTCGGCGAAGTGATCATCAACCTTTATGATGGCAAACAATTGTGCATCTGGTAGTGTATCCTCCAAACTGGTAGGCTCCTCTCCATGTTATAACCTAGACAAGTGGTTAGGTACCTTGTTCATTTTACTTGGCTTGACCACAATCTCAAAATCATATTCTTGGAATAGTAGTAGCCACTTGCATATTCTTCCCCCCAAAACTGGCTTGTTGACTAGGTACTTCAGTGAAGAGTGATAAGTGAACATCTTAAAATGTCCTCCCAACAAGTAGTGTCGAAACTTTTGCAATGCATACACCATGGCTAAACCTTCTCTCCCGGTGGTGGTGTAATTTATCTCAGCTGTAGAGAAATTCCTGCTAGAAAAGGATAACAAATGGTCAATATCTCCTGCTCCTCGTTGTGCTAACACTTCTCCTAATGCAATATATGAAGAATCAACATGGACATGGAATTCCTTACTCCAATCTAGGAAAACCAGAATAGGTGCAGTGGCCATTTTTTGTTTTAGTGTGTCAAATCTCTACTGACATTCCTCTGACCATTAGAACTGAGAATATTTCTTTAATAACTTCTCCATAGGTGTTGTTATCTGTGCATAGCCCTTGATGAAATTTTTATAGTATCTAGTATGTCCCAACGTAGTGCGCAGTTGTCTAACTGAAGTAAGAGGGGTAGATCAACAATGATGTCAATCTTGGAAGGATCTACCAACAACCCTTTCTTACACACAATATGGCCTAGTGACACTCCAAATGGTGAAAAGAAAATACACTTCTTAAGGTTTAGGGAAATCTGACATTGCCTGCACTTATCCAACATTAGTCTCAATCACTCAATATGATTTTGCAATAATCTAAAAACAATCCAGTTGTCAAAATATGCTTCCAAACATTTATGTAAAAATTCCTTGAATGCTTTGACCACCACCCTAGAGAATATGGCTGGTTCATTCTTCAATCAGAAAGGTGTCACTTTGTACTATAAATAAACCCATTATGTTGCAAATGTGGTCTTATGGTGATCTTCCTTAGCAATCCTGATCTGATGATAACCTGAAAATCCATCTGTGAAGGAGTAAACTTCCTATCCTCCCACATTATCTAACACTTCATCAGTAAAAGGTGTAGGGAATGGATCATGTAAGCATGCATCATTTAACTTTATGAGATCTACACAGATTCTGATCTCTCTTATCTTCTTATCTTAGACCAACATAGGGCTAATCCATTCTAAATATTCAATAGGTTCTATGATTCTTGCTTCCAACATTCTATCCAATTCAATATTGACTTTTTGTTTATTGTTATTGGATAATATCAGTAAATGTGAACATAAAATGATCTCCCTAGATCCACCTAGATCTAGAACAAAACAAGAAAAGACATGATGATTTACCTAAGCTCTAATCATTGAATCTATTATCAAAGAAAGGATGTGTGACATATCTTTGAGTATCACTTTCTTATGTCTTTGTTGTCACTGCTTCACTCTGGTGCTCTTGTGCTATTGATCCTGTAATGAAACACAAACCAACCAAAGTGAAAGAAATAATATTATATTCAATGAAGACTTATACATGTGATCAAGGAATCATGTAATAAAATGAGAATGATTTTATGGGAAATAAACATGCCACTATATTATATTAATAGAAAGTGAAATATACAACCACTCAACCTTGATGTCACTAAGTTCCCTTTTGGTGACCCTTTTCTCCAACACACACTTGTTCAAAGCTCGCATGAAGATGATCCAAAATAACTTGATGGATTGAGATGAAGCCCTCAAGCATCTGATGTAGAGTAACTCACACAATTCACATCTTATTCAACCTTAATCATTCCTTAATTTCTCTTGCTTAATGCTTTTTCTTAACCTTTTCCATGAGAGATCAATGATTATATAGGAGGACGAGAGATGGTTAAAGAGATCAGGATGATCCCACCAAATCAGAGAAGCCAGTAGGATCCCAACCATATGAATGACACCTCATATTCTAGAAGATTCCCTTCTATATCCTTCGTGAACTTCGTCCCTTTTCTTAGTATTAAAATGCCTCTGCATGCTGTCTATAGAGTAGCCTGTGGAAATCAGGCATTTCCACACTGTGTATTACTCTTAGCATGCGATGTCCTTCTAGAGAAAATTTTTGTGGAGGGATAAACCAATTACTTTTCTCATGCAAAAGATTCTTTTGAGAGCCTAAACACATGCTTGTATAACATCACCAAGGTGACCAAAATAATGTGTAAAAAAATTCCCCCCAAAGTATGAGGCTGGAACTCGTGACAACCAAAATAATTTGTAAAATGAATCTGTGTGTCGGGAACAAGTAGCACACCAATCGAGAACCTATAAACAACCAAGCATATGCATAATATTATACCATTTCTGAGGTAGGAATTCCCATTCTTAGACTACAAGTGATTAAAATCATGAATGCCAGTCATGGCCACCAATCATACACCATGGATCCATTTCATCAAGATTCTACATAGCCACCAGGAATACGTGGATCTATGTTCTAGAAAATAGAAATTTGGACATATCCACGAGATATACAAAGTGGATCTATGTGTCAACACAAATCACAAATATTCCATCTCAACTTGGACCAAAATGATGAGATCCAGGGTCTTCAGTCCTTTCATCCATAAGTACGAATCTATCCATGCGATTACAAGTGTTGAAGTTGAACATGGTAGAAACCACTTGATTATCGGTCATTAATTAAAACCATTAAAAAGTGCGAGGGAAATCACCATTAATATCAATCACTCCCAAGGTACCTTATTACAATCCATCGAATGCAAATGAATGAGCTGAAGTAGAGCACTGGATATAATCTCTCGATCAGGGACCAATGATGTGAATCCACCGTTGAAAGCAAAGAAACTCGCCATTGAGGCATGCAGGCTCTAAGTTACTAAATGATTTCTAAGTCTTATTTCCAGATGATGAGTTGAATTCAATAGGAAAAGACTCGTCACAGGAGGGCCTTGATGTATCCCCCATTAATGACGCAAAATAAGTAACATATTTAGGGTAGATCAAAGTATGAAAATGATTTGAAACTAACACAGGGAAGGTTTACATGGTAAGAATTGACAACTGCATATGGCCGATTCGATATAAGGCTTGTGAAAGGTTGGACTTCTCTTCAACATATAAACGACACGACAATGGTCTTGGCAGCATTGAATCAAAGACGACCCAAGATATGAACTTCCAGAAGGTCATATGAGAGACAAATGAATTTCCCAACCTGGGTTCAATGACAAAGGGGGTGTCATGTTAGAGCGATTATTACTGCCACTAACACAAATACTGAGACACATTTCTTTCCCAAATTTTCCCCCACCATTTCTGGCAAGTACCTTTTTATTTTTATGCAAGCTTGAGGAGGATAACATGTGTTTTTTGATGTAAGATCATCCTTCAGACGTGTCCCTCGAAGTATGTTTAACGAACCCTAAGAAGGAGTGGTTTGATTTCATATGGGTCTTTCTATGTTTGTTTAATAAGTCCAAATATAGAAAACTTGGGGTTTTTCATGTTTAGACAGTCTGAAAAACACTTTAATAGAACTCTCTTAGTTCCTTTTTCGTAAAGTAGTTCGATGAGACCGAAAAAGTGATAAAATATTGTGCATCAAATGTTTTCTTCAAATACTTTTATGAGCGTGAAAAGAACAAGGTCGCTCGACAATCTTTTCGTTTTTATGGAGTGTGAAAAGAGATTAAAGGATACTCCATGAGCTTCATTTTTTTCATGTTACCATGATGAGTACGAAAATACAAAAAAAGTATACTGCATTCTCATCGATTTTCAAGCATGAGAATGAACAAAGACTAGGCTTGAGGTTTTTCTGAAAAACCTTAAAAAGTACTTGTACATGTGACAAACAGAAAAACAAATCAAGAAAAATATCAATATTTCATTGTTTAGGATCCTAATTCTTCCATCTGCAAGAAAAAAAAACACTCACGAGACCATTAGACCTTTAGGTTTTGGAGAAAATGCATAAAATAATATGAAATATTAATAGAAAAAGTAAAAAATGAAATAAATATGGGTAAAATCTCTTTTTTACTATTTCATTTGCATTTTGCCCAAAGCTTGCCTAGAAACCCTTTTTTTACCTCAGACTTTGGTTTTCAATTGATGGAGGTACGAGCAACCATTGAACGAATTCCTTCCATCAAAATGATAATATCCTTGTCCTCATGCTTTTCAATAGATTAAATTTTATTTTTATTGGTGTAAAATTGTTTTTTGAGTTGAATTTTAGGCCGGTAGGTGCGCACAGGGGTTGTCGTAGGTGACCTATGTCGGGACCTGCAGAAACCATGGGTTTCCGCAAGTTTCTTATGGTTCACCTATGGAAACCCTGCACTGTGTGTAATACTCCACCTGTGGTGGCCGAAAATCAATTTTTCTTCACATGCACTTAGACAATAAAAACTTTTCAAAGCAGTAGATGAGGATAGTAATTTCCCTTTATTGTCCCAATGTAGGTTTTTGATCATCAAAATACTGGAGTGGAGGGAGAGGGAAAATGAAGGTGATGATTTCATTTCCTTGAATGACCAAGGTACCATAAATTCCCTCCAATGGTGTGGATTACTGAATTTCTTTAAAATCTAGGGCATGAGGGCCCAACTGCGATTGTTGGAGTACCTAGTCCACATGTGGGATGTGGACCAACATGTGTTTCATGTGGGTGCCCATGCACTGTCCTTATATATTGAGGATATATATTTCTTTACGGGGTTATCTCTTCATGGATCTCATGTGAAGTTAATAGGAGGTAGAGGTAGTGTTCTACCAATGAGTGAGTTTTGTCACCGATACTGTGATCCCGAGGCAGAGAGATGCAAGGGAAAATTTGCCATCAAGGGTGTCCAAGATTTACCCCTCCAGAATATTTTTTTTACCATTGCACGTATGGCAGGGATTTCATCTCCTCACATGGCCCTCCAAAGCTATTTTCAATATGCAGTGGAGTGCATGGAGCCTCACGTTTTTAACTGGAGCGATGAAGTACTTCATAGAATGAATACACAACTAAAAAAATGCAAGAAAGGGGATATGAAACAATTTGGATATGGGTCTATATTAGTGTCTTTCTTCCTAGAGAGGGTCCCCCATTTATGTTTATAGATAGAGTGGGGCATACCATCTCCACGAGATCCAAGGATGAAGAGGTGGTGTGACATCATGGCCCGGCATGTGGCCAGCCCCATCGTGAAATATAATGATGTATTTTTTGACTAGTTGAGGCCTCAACTTCTGATGGTAGACGATTATGCATATGCTAGGTTGGATTTCAGAGGCAAACCCAACTTGGTTATACCTGAGGGATTTCAGTGGGGATACCTAGGTAAGAATTACATTTTGTTTTTATGATGTTTTTGTGAATTTTGAAATATAAAATGTTTTTTATGCTTTCAATCCAATGACTAATCAAAATTTTTTGACAATGCATATGTAGGGCCACACCAACCTCTAGGTACATCCCCTATTCAGAGACGAGGGGAAGAATTTGTGGTAGTAGGATGGGATGTTGGTGATTATGAGGTGGTCAAGAAGAACCTAGAGGGATTGACAACATATATCCCAAACATCTCCATCGATGAGATCCCGAGACGTTATCAATGCCATACTGTGGGCATATCTGGTTCACTTAGTCAACTACTTTGTAGGGTAGCATGAGTAGTAGTGTGCTACTGTTAGAAGAATTCTTGATGCTATTTTTTTTATGAAGCCAAGTGCTTCTCATTTTGATATTTTTGGTCTTTGGATGAAAAACACCTTTTTGTAAAACACTTTTATCATTATATATATACATGAGGCTTCTACCGTATTACTTGTTTTAATATGAATTGTGGTTGGATTTACATGTGTCTCAAATGCCTATCTAACACATAATTAGCTAATGCATCTGTTAATGTATTTAGACATCTAGGAATATGTTGATATTCAATGTAATCAAAGTAATGTTCCATGAGGAGAATTCGTAGATATACCCATAAAAAAGTAGGACTTTGGATAGCATAGACATTACTTAACTATAGGAACACTAACTGTGAATCAATCTGTACAACAAAGTGACGGATTCCAAGTGAAATAGTGTTGGTCAACAATTCGATGACTGCACTATATTCCGCGATATTGTTAGTTGCACGACCGAGGCAGACACCATGTAGATGGATTAACTCGTTTGTAGGTGCATAGATTGCCCAAGCAATGGATGCTAATTTCTGAGTATTATGACTAGAGCCATCGACGAAGCCAATGTAGGGTAGCAAAGGCACTGACATCTAGAAACCAACCAAAATGCAAGGTAAGCAGCTGGGGGTCGAAACCAAATAACAAAAAAACACACAAAAGTAGCACACAATAGTATGATACAATAAAAATACAAGAACTCATGCAAAGCTATTTTAAGAATAGTACTTATTTAAGTAAATCTCATTCCTAGGATCACTCAAAGGAATTCCATCATAATCCACTAACTCATAAGCTCCTTTATCCAACACTCATTTGAAAATGTAAGGACCTCGCCACATAGCCTCAAATTTTTTGACCCCTAGTAAATCATGACCTTGTTCATAGAGGAGAACTAGATCACCTTCAGAGAAAACACGTGGCTTGACATGCTTGGCGTATTGGGCTTTGACACATGTTTTATGAACTTCAATAACCAAGGTGGAATCACGATGGGTTTCATCTAATTGCACCAAGTACAATAGATGTTCCTCTTTGACAGAGGTGTTGGGAAGAAGTTCAATGGCTAGCTTCAAAAATGGTATCTCACATTCAATCAGAAGGACATATTCGATAACATACACTAATTGGAAATGCCTAAATCCTGTGGCAGAGTTTACGTATGTCTGATAGGCCCATAACGTTGAAAACAACATCGTGTGCCAACTTGTCTTGTGAATTCCTATTATGCGTCTAAGTGTAGTGATAAGAACTTTGTTTATCGCTTCAACATGGCCATTGGCCTATGGATAGTAGGGGGTTGAGTTTTCATGCCGAAGACCCAAATTTCAGTAAGCTCATACATCATGAATTTTCAAAAATGGATACCGTGATCAGTGACGATAGCTTGAGGGATTCCAAATCGAGTGATGATATGATTGAATATGAAAAATGTTTCAGTTTTTCTGGTGTTCTCGAATGTAGGCATCACCTCGGGCCATTTAGTGAAATAATCCACATCTATGATGATGTATCCATGCCCCCCGATCGAGTGAAGGTTACATGTCATGAAGTCAATGCCCCATTTTTTGAAAGGACCAACGAAAACTACAAGGTGTAAAGGAGCGGTTTGAGATAGTATCTTGTTATTATACATTTCACAAGCATGACACTTTTGGACGACGGTAATACAGTCTTTAAAAAAAGAAGGCCAGAAGTACCTGGCTTGTAGGATATTTTGGGCAGTGGCATACCCAAACATATGACCACCACATGCTCTAGAGTGGTATTCATTCAAAGATTTCTCAGCCTCATCATATATGAGACAGCATCGAAAAATAGAGTCAACACGACGGAGATAAAGAGTGTCATCGAGAATTATGTATTGACGGGATTGATACCATATACGAAGATGGTCTATGCTATAAAGGTTAGGCCATAAAGTTTAAATATGGAGATAAATGATAATATATGTGTACCAAGCATCATCAGAACTGATAAAAGAAAAGGATTCATCAGGCAAGGAATCCTTTGCCACATTTTATGTCTTAGTGGAGGGAAGGTCACATATCAGTTCGGCAAAAACCAATGATTTCTTAGACTTAGCACGTTCAAACTCTAAGTCAGAATGTTGGACAATAAAAATCCGTTTGGAGTACTTGCCCCCGATAAATTGGCGTGTAAGGATATGCTACATAGGGTTGCAATCGGAAATGACAGTGGTACTGCGTAATAGGATATAGTGACAGAAACGTTGGACAACTTGAACAGCTGCCAAGGCCAGATTTTCTACATGTAGGTATTTAGCTTTAGTAGTCATGAGAATATGACTCAAATAATAAATTACATGTGAATCATGTGAATCATATTCTTGGACTAAAACCATGGAAATGGTAGAGTCCGTAGTGGCGAGGTAGAGGAAATTGTCTCGACTATAATTGGGTGGGAAAAGCAGTGGTGTATGGGTTAGGGAAAGTTTCAAAGATTCGAAGGATTTGTTGGAAGTTTAATCCCATACAAAATCATAACCCTTCTTCAATAGTCGAGTAAATCCTAACGTTAACTCAACGTAATTGGGGATGAATCGACACAAAAAAAATTCCTTCCCTTGCAAACTTTGGAGTTGGAGAAGTGTAGAAGGAGGAGGTAGATTAAGGATAACATCAACCTTCAAAGGGTCCACCCTAATTTTGTGAAGTGACACAATAAAACATAGAAGTCAGCCAGACTCCACACAAAAAACACATTTGTGTGGGATTAAATGGAAACGATAGTAACGTCAATGAATGAAAATGGTTAGGAGATGGGTCGGGTGATCTTGGCGGTGCATGGAATGGGTTGATAGATCATCGAGATATGATTGTATGATGTGCTTGATATCATGAAAAGCATAAGACATAGCGCATTGAAAAGTCACTCCAACATTCTTTAAACCGAAAGGCAATTTCTAGTAGGCAAAGGTACCTCAAGGACAGATGAAAGCAGTCTTATGTTGATCCGCAGGAAAAATATTAATCTGATTATAGCCGGAGAAAACGTCCATTAAAGAGAAGATTTCACTCCCGGCACAATCGTCGATGAACTGGTCAATAAAGGGGATTGGATAATTGTCCTTAGGAAAAGCTTTATTAATATCCCTATAATCGACACATACATATATCGTGCCTTGTTTTTTATTGACCAGAACTAGATTGGATACCCAATCGGCTAAAGCCACAGGATAGATAAAGCCGACTTTAATAATTTTCTCAACTTCGAGCTTGATAGTGGAAGCTTTACGAGGGTGGACTGGGCGAAGTCTTTACTGAATGGGTTTAGCGTCTGGGTAGGTCTTAATTTCATGCACAACGATATCAAGGTCAATACCCGACATCTCTTCATAGCTCCAAGCAAAAACATCACGGAATTATTAAAAAATAGATTTATAAGTGACGACTTCATCATCGAAACATGCGGCTCCGATGTGAACATTTTTTACGACTCCATGTTTAATGGATATGTCAAGAGGGACAATGGGTGAAATATTACTTAGGTTCCCTTCATAAATCACATGGTGTGTTGACTTAGGGACTGAGGAAATGACAGCAATGGTTGACGGAGTCAAAATCCGTTGGTAAATCGATGATGTTCATCATCCCGTGGGGTGTCTTCCATAGACATAATTGAGATGATAATATCATCCGTAGGAAAGATGACATGAAATGAATTGGGAGATGAATCACCAAGAGAGGGAGTAGAAGGGGTTGTCGATTGAATGGATTGATAAGTGGATTCAAATGGGATTAAATGCATTTGTTTTCCATATAGAAGATAATCATCGAGGTCAGGTACTATCCACGGGTCATGAGACGTGGGGGTTTTACAGATGGAGGTGGAAATCATGTTGATCAAGGGGAAAAAAGGAAGTGTAACATCGGGTGGTGGTATTGGGAAGGTACCTATTAAAGTGGAATCTTTCAGGAGACCCACACTGACATTGTTGTACCCAAGAGGTGTCTTTGAGATAAATGGCACATTGCTAGTATGAGAATCAGAATTGAAAAAGGCTAGTTGGTCAACCGTAATGACTTTTCCTTGATGTGGGAAACGTAATACATGGAAAAGGGTTGACATGATGAAATTGATGGAATGAATCTAGCTATGGCCAAGTAAGAGGTTATAATCAAGAGGCACATCAAAGACCTCGACCTCTGTGTTGATCGATTTTCCTTCCAACGTAATAGACAACGAGGGAAGAACATCGTAGAGTTTAAAACCAGAACCATTGAAATACTTAAGTGTATTGTATGATTCGGTGAGGGGGGGAGAGCCAATGGATTTCTAGAAATCAACAGACATGAAACACATTGAGGCATCCTCATCAATAATGATTCTACAGATGTTCTTATTCTTGACAACAACTTGAATCTGAAATGCCAACTGAGGAGGTAGCCTTGGAATGTGATCTTCCAAGTCAAAGATTATCAAATTAATATTTGTGGGATCAATTCCACCGATGGCCTTTAACAATTCCTTTCGTTGAGCGGGACAACTTTGAAGTTCTTCAAGAGCTAACATCATAGAGGGTGCTTGTGCAAGATCTTCTACAATACTATAGTTTTGAGCAGCACGTGCATGAGGATTGAAGGTAAACTTTCTAACAATGCCCTTTAGAGGAGGGAAGAGGACTGTGTCAGGACCCGATGATTTCGGATTGGTGTGAGTGGCCGACATGGATTTAGACTTAACATGGAAGGTGCCAATCACACCATCAACAACATGAGAAGTTGTTGGGTTTGTTGAGGTAGCGGTGGTAGAAGGGTAAGGGGCATCAGGGAGCAAGTCGTAAAGAGTGTTTTTTTGTGAATAAATGAGATCTAGGTACTGAGCACAACTAATCACCTGATCATTAGTGACAACGCCACCCATGGAAATATCATGGGATATTTCATTCATGAATTATTTAGTGAACTATTCAACCAATAACTGATCAGGAAGGTTGAGTTTGATCAAATGTTTCCTTCGTCTCCACTCATGGATGTTATCAGAAATATGAGTGGCCAAACATTTCTTAAAGGAACTCAAAATATTGGTTCCTGTCTCATAGCGGATGGGAAATTGGTAATGTGTGAGAAAAGCCATGGTGAGGTTGTTGAATTAATTAAATAAGCCTCACGTTAATTCTATGTACCACTTTGCGAATGGAGTCATAAGTGAATGGAGTCATCCATCAAAGAGTTCATTGGAAGAGTCGTAAGTGAATGGAGTCATCCATCAAAGAGTTGGATGAGCACCAAAGGTGGAAAGTCATGACATGGTTGTTTGGGTCTTCTCCTGGTTTACCATCGAATTTGGGAATGTTGGATGGTAGCTTGGCTGGTATGATGGGCCAATGGGGAGAATGTAAGATAGGATCATTCAAGATTCTAGACAAATCGGGTAGATCCAAAGTGTCTAGAAAAGGAAGTTGTCTATTCACTTGAGGGTACTGGTGACTTTGGGGAGGAAGTCCTGTAGGTATACAAGTAGGACTGTAAGAATTTTGCATGTACATGGAGTGTCTTGACAGATTCAACCGAGGATGTGGAGGCATGTATCCCATAGGGTTGGGTTGGTTGTAAATTTTCCCTTGAAAAGGCACACTAGACTGAATGTGTGGACCCCAAGTGGAACCCAAAGAACCCGGATATGGCTGGCCCGAGTGAGGGGGTGTAAAAGGGTTTCTTTGAGGTTGTTTCCCCTTGGATGATTGTGGATTTACTTGGGAAAGGAGATTCCAAAGGTGGGTTAGTGATTCGGATGTGTTTTTTCCATACAATGGGTTGTAGAGTCTAGAATCCAACCTAAGGTTGTCCTCCAAGTGGAGGATACCCCACAACATTATATTTCCATCCAACATGAATCTGGTAACCAGAAGTGAAGGGATGATGGGTGCTTCCAATTGGATTGGAGCCACTAGGGACAGATCCCCTAGGGAAAGGTGGATAAGACCCTCTGGAGAAGACTGGGGAAGGTGTAGGAACAAAACCGATAGAAGAATTGTACCCAGGTGGAACAAAAAGTCTAGAAACTCTGGATAAAACCTCAGTAGGGATAACAGTGGAAGGATTCAAAGTGTGATACCCAAGAGGGAGTGATGGGATAGGTCTAGACAAGAGTGGTGTACCAATGGGAGATTGGATAACCACCACATTCCCAATAGGAATAGTCATAACGTGTGGGACCATAGTAGAATGGGCCATCTAGAGAGAAAAAGTTGAGCTAGGACCAACAGGCTATGTGTCTGGAATGACAATGATATGGCTAGTTGCACCATCAAAGCGTTTTGGTAGCACCATGTAGGTAGTAGACACTTCTGGTATTTGTGATACGATAGGTATATCAACACCTACTCCTGAACCATAAAGGTCCTACACCATGTGAGGTGGGCTTCTAAATACGTCGGTAGTCCAAAGAGAATTCCCGACTCCAGGGCCTGAATGGGGTCCAATCGGTATTCCAGAAGTGTCAACAACAAGTTATCAAGATGAATTCATCCAGAGAATACGTCTCTCGTATCCATGAGGAATACAAAAAACCTCTAGAGAATCAGAAACAATTTAGAAACTTTCTAAAGAGGTGGAACCTTCCTCTTGTGAGGCTATAGTATCCTAGACCTTGCTCTATTGAGGAGATCCCTCTGGTGAATGAGCGGGTATAGGGAGGTAATCCTCCATATTTTTCGAAGGAAGTCCTTGGACCCTACGCAAATGGTGTGGAGGGTCGATGTTGGCGGAGCCAAATATTTTACACAAAAAATCTATGGCCAACTACGAAAACAAGAAACACTTGCTAAAAAAATCTAGGTATCAAACCAAGCAAACAAACCTTCTTATTTCAAAGTCACTAGTTGGTGATGAAATCCAACATCGCGAAGTCAAGACAAGAAGGGGCTAGTATAGAGATGGTGGAAAATTTACGTTGACGACTTGCTTAAAAGAATTACACCCTGGTGCAAGCTCCCACACATAATCGTGGGTATACCCTCCAAGGAGCTCGAGTGAGTCTGGCCAACGTCGATTCCAGGTATCGTGAAGACTTGCCCCTCCACAATCACCTCGTGTAAGACCCTAAGAAGATAGACAACTAAGGCTACCAAGAACAACAGTGATGCCTGGGGAAACAGTTGACAGTCTGATCCACGTGCAAAGGCAGGGTATCTAGCCCGAAATCAACTTGAGAGGCTTCCACTCATCATTGTGGGTATACCTTCAAGCGACCCCCATAATACATGCAACCTCTACACCAAGACCAACAAAGCATGGTGAGTAACACTGCCAGTGTCAATGCAACCTCAGGTTTGACCCTTGTATGAGAAGGGCTTCCCAAGAAAAAATGTTGCAAATGGATTTGAACACTCCCTATCAGAAGATGTTATTGTGTGTTTTTTTCTTTGGAGAGTGTGTCTCAAAGCCTATCCCAAAGTGCTAGCCTAGCTAATGTTGGTGTAAAAGATCCCTAGAAAAAGAAAGTGACTAATTAAATTTTTAACTTACACAATGTTTTTTAAAGGCTGTTGTTTACTCAAGAGGAAGATGAAGATGAAACCAATGTTGTGAGAAACCTTGACCCAATAATATGAAAATAGATATGAATGATGCAATTTTTCGTTCAATGAATTCTATCTACAATAGGGAGAAAATATCTTTCCGGAAACACGAAAACTATGAAATATAATTTCTTTTCTTGAATGAACTACAATTCCAAACAATCATAAGCAATGAAATTTCTCAATTTTTTCTCTTTCAGTTTTGAATGCAAAGATTTTTATGAATGATTAGTTAAAACGAATGAATAACTTTAATTTTCCTTTCTAGAGCTAGATTTGAGGTATACTAAAGAAAGGAAATGTAATCAAAGCAAATAGAAACCCAAATCAAACTTTCAATGAAAATAAAAACAAAGATGACAAGAAAGTGTTTCTAAAATGAAAACAAGAAACAAGTTTCAAATCAACAAGCAATCCAAAAAATGTAAAATAATCCAAAACTTCACTCAGATGAAAGACTTTTAATCAACCAAGCACCCAGATCTATGATCAAAGATTATATCCTTGTTGATAAAAATCAAGAAGAAAAAACTTACAAAATGATAATGAAGGTTTCACAATCTTTGAAAACCAATCAAAAAGCAAGTTTCAAATTCAGCAATCAATCAAATACTGACCTCAAAAGTTCCCCCCGAGTGATCAAGGTAAAGCTGGGCATCAAAAGACAATCAATACCCAATCCAAAAAAAATTATAGACACTGTTGCAGGCCAATAGTAGGTTACAATGCGGAAATCACCAGTTTTTGCAGGCTAGCAATGGGTAGGGTGTGAAAAGTTTGCACTGGCCTAAACAGTCAGGGTGCAACAATCTAATTTTTTTGCAGGTGACATATAGAGTACAGTGTAGAAACTTCTGTTAGCATAATAAAATTGGAAAGAGGGTAAATAAATTTAGGAAACTTTCAAGACCAAAGAGTCTGGATTGATCCCTTACAGACTCAGAAACTGACACGGAATGAAAAAAGGTAGGCTATGGGAAAATGGACAGCAAAAAACCAAAAACAGGTCGTATCCCCAATGGAGTTTCCAATTTTTTTATTGGATAATATCGGTAAATGTGAACATAAACTGATCTCCCTAGATCCACCTAAATATAGAAAAAAACAAGACAAGACATGGCACTTTCCCTAAGATCTAATCATTGAATCTATTATCAAAGAAAGGATGTGTGACATAACTTTGAGTATCGCTTCCTTATGTCTTTGTTGTCCCTGCTTCGATCCAGTGCTCTTGTGCTATTGATCCTACAATGAAACACAAACCAACCAAAGTGAAAGGAATAATAGTATATTCAATGAAGAATTATACATGTGATCAAGGAATTATGTAATAAAATGAGAATGATTTTATGGGAAAGAAACATGCCACTGTATTATATTAATAGAAAGTGGAATATACAACCAAACAACTTTGATGTTGCTAAATTCCCTTTCGGTGGCCCTTTTCTCCAACTCACCCTTACTCCAAGATCGCATGAAGATGATCCACAATAACTTGATGGACTGAGATGAAGCCCTCAAGAATCTGATGTAGAGTACCTCACACAATTCACAGCCTATTCAACCTTAATTATTCCTTACTTTCTCTTTCTTAATGATTTTTCTTAACCTTTTCCATGAGAGATCCATCATTATATAGGAGGAAGATAAATGGTTAAAGAGATCAAGATGATCCCACCAAATTAGAGAAGCCAGTAGGATCCCAACCATATGAATGCCACCTCATATTATAGAATATTCCCTTCTAGAACCTTCATGATCTTCTTCCCTTTTCTTAGTCTTATAACGCCGCCGCACCTTGTCTATAGATAATCCCGCGGAAACTCTATAGGCCAGGTTAAGGGCAACCTACAGAAATCAAGCATTTATGCACTATGTATTACTCTTAGCCTGAGACGTCCTTCTAAAAACAAGTTTTCTCATGCAACAAATTATTTTGAGAGCCTGGACACATGCTTGTAGAACATCACCAGGGTGACCAAAATAATGTGTAACACTTATACTTTGGATTCAATCTGTAATGTCTCTGCTTGACTTGCCTTGCATATGGTTTCAAGGGGATATTCATTTCTCTCATGGGCCCTTTAATGCTCTTCATGTCTTTGAACTTGGTTGGAAAAAAGTCATGATATCCATGCAGTATTTTTTTAATCTTGTCAATAGTGGCATCATCCCAATAATCTCCAACATTTGTGAGCTTAGGTGCTTTCTTAGTTCGAATATTAACTTTATTTATTTTTATTGGTTGTTCAATGAAAGGTAGTTTGACTCCTGGTCCTTCTATGTCTCTCTATCCTTCAGTTTCTATAATGTTCACATTCCTAGGATCATCGTCTTCATTAGCATTGATATTGTAACAACCTTGCAGTTTTTGAAGGGGTGCAGCCCATTCATCTTATTCTTGTTCAACAGGGAGGTTAGGTGCCTCCTCAAAGAATTTTTGTCTTACAACTTGTAGATTTTGATCTACTATGGGGTACTGACTTTCAAATAAAAATGTAGCTACAAAGTTCTGAGTCATATCGTGCCAATATGAAGTGGTGAGGCGTAGTTCTGCTTGAAGACACCAATTGATGGGTGTTGTGTCCAAAGTGTTAATGAATTTATGCACCCATTGCTCTTGAGGAATGTTGCTCCAGTCTTCCTCACAATTTTTCACATGGTCCCTCGGACAACTCTGACCCGTGTATTGAACTTCGCACCCTTCAATTTGGTCTGAAAAGTACACTATCATCAAAGTGCGACATTGCACCAAGTCTGCGATGTTCTTATTTTGTGTTCCCCACCATCTTGTTGGCGTTTCTTTCAAGGCCTCATCCTGTACCAACAACCTTTGTTGTACTGGTACAATTTATTCAAATTCCAATAATAAAGTTTCTAAATGATTTAAACCATCAAATCTAGAAAAATTACTTCTATGCCAATCCAACGAACTTCCCTGGTCAATATGACACATCTCCATGCATAAAATTCATACATTTTGTTCTTCCAATTCTCTAGTGCTTCTTCTGAATCTGATGAGCATGGGGTGTCACTTCGCCAGCTTAATTTTCGATCTGTTGTAGGATTAATATAATCATGTTGTCTTGTTGTCAATTTGTATATATTCTCTAGTTCATAATCATGGTCTTCTTCTATGATGGGTTCTGTGTATCTATGAACTTCATCGGGATCAATATGTGTAATGACCCTAAGGCCATCACCTTTGAATGTCATTCTTCTTTTCTTTAAGTCAACCACCATCGAATTGTTGAAAGCCCAATCAATTCCTAACAGCGCAGGATAAGGACAACTATCTCAATCACCTCGAAGTCCACAAACATCCTTACCCCATCTATGTCTACATGGAAATTATCCAACCTTCCAAAGGGACTTACTGCCTGCTGATTATCCATCCTAAGCCCGATAGGGGATTAAATCAACTTATCTTTTCCCATTAGTGCCTACGTCTGATTCATCATAACATTGAATTCTGACCCTAAGTCGAGGACCATATAATCTATGTCATAATCTCCAATCTGATCATTGAGGTGTATTTCCTTATTTGTCCTTCTCTTTATAGATACTTAATGTACTTCTCTATTCAGCAAAGGATATACCTTACCTATCTCATACTGACTGATAAAATTTTGTAGATCATGTACAACTTTTTCATCCTTAATCAAATCAATGAACATATATAAGAATCTGACAATATTGCTTACCTCTTTTCCATCTCCAGGTGAAACTGACTGATCGAATGCTAGAGTAATTCCACATTCTCTCACTTCTGGTTGTGTCTTTGATGAAGAAGCATGATCCCTTCCAAATTCTCTAGTTTCTTCTTCAAACGTCTGCTTTTATTTCCTTGGATAAAACACTTGTGTCTTCTTTGCATCTCTTTTGAACCTTAATTATTCGGTAGTCTTCCCTGGATTCACTCTGTCTTCTCCTGTAACAACACCTCTTCTAGTTTTAAAAACAACTATGGGATCCTCTCCACGAGGTTCTGCTGATATTATTTGTACTTGTTGGTTTCCTCCTCGTCTCTCCTAAAGTTTTGATAATAATGCTAGACAATCCTCAATAACATGTTTAAATGAGTTGCAGTAGCTGCAAGTGGTACACGGGTTCCAAAAGTCCCTTGCCAAGTGACCTGGCTATGCACAGTTATAACAAATGATCTGACCTCAACCTCAACCCATGCCTCCTCCTCGTCCTCTTCCTCTGAATCCACCATGAGGGTTGAAGTTTCCTCTTCCTGGAGAATTAATCTGTGTAGAATTTCCCTCCTGTTGTACTTTGTCTTGAATCCTATATGTATCTCTTGATCTTTCGTGTAAGAGGTCATAAGCCCTACAATCCTTCTCATCATGCCCCACAGATTTACAAAATGTGCAGTAAAGATTTGTAGGTGTTTGGACATATTTTTTCATGTAATAAAATTCACAAGGGTGATGTTTGTTTCTACATACCTCGCACCAGGGTAGAGTAACCTGATTAAAGGGCTCAGATCTCCAGAGGCCAAGTACTCATGAAATAGGGGAAAACGCTCCTTATCACGGCCTTCTGATTTTCATCTGATACACCAAATGTCCTCTCTTTTATATTTTCCCTTTTCTTTCTTCATATCTTCAACCTGCAGAGATAAGATAGTTAGCTGACTCAAAATTTGACTCATAACTGTGCTAGATTCTCCCATAGGGGCTGATTCTAGTTTCATGGAAATCTTCAATGATTTAGCCTGTGAAGCGACCTTATGTTGCATCAGAGGAAATTTGATATGTGGTAAGAGGGAAACAATGAACCATTGCTTGTTCTGCTCATCTAGTATCTACAAACTCAATCGGCCTGTCAAGGTATTAAACCTCTGATCAAACTCCCAAACAAGTTCAAGTACTCTCTTCTTGATTTCTTTTAGTTTTGTAATGCACTGCGACTCCAACTTGGGTTTCTTGAACTCTACACTCAACACAATTTTGATATCGTTTAGTGGTTTAGGTTGTGCAACTCCTTTAACAAACTTCATGTACCAACTCAGTGAGTGGTCTCTTAAGGTAGTAATAAACTGAGCTCTCTTAACAGTTTCATCATTAACATGCTTAATACTCCATACAATTTCGCATAAGAACCAGTGTTGATTAGGATCTTCAGATCCATCTCCCCTAAATATTGGTAGCCTCATTTCATCTGCCATAGATCTTCCTAGGGTGCTTGACTGAGTATCTGCTGAATTGTTGGTAACATTGCTCTAAGTGCTCTGATAGCTCTGATTACTCTAGTTACTTAATGCTGCTAAAATAACATGAGGAGTAATAGTACTTACTTCAACAGTCGACGCAGTTCCTGAAGTTTCTGATTCTATTCGGTGAGGTTCTTCAGTATTCCCTTTCTCTTCCCTAGTGGACTCTGAATGTTCCTCATTCAATAACTCTTCTTCTTCTACACTGTAGAACCATTCATCCTATGTTAATGGTTCGTGATTATGCTCAAACAAGTCCACCAGAGGAACCTCTTTGAATGTTCTCCCACTGTGTGTATGTCCAACCTCTTTGTCATTGTCGTTGTCTAAATTCTTGAACATTAGCTTTTCAATATGACCAACTACTGTATCTTCAAGATGTTCTTCTCATGAAATAACATCTTGATCTTCAACTTCAAAAAGTGTAAAAATTTTCCTCTTGGTCCCTTAAAGAAATATCTCTCTTCTTGGCTATATGAATCTACTTTGTCAATAACAAACACGGTAATGCACCCTCCAATGGTGCCATAAAACAAGTGATCTACTACTCTTGACATGGTGTTATCAACTCTCGTGACCTTCTTGATCAACGTCGACGTCCAAACCATAGGTGATCTAGATCTGATCTCAAATTGGGTATATGCTAACCTAGCTAACCACTCGTATAGCTCCTTATGAATTCCTCCAAATAAAATATTGTGTATATCGGTAAAGATATACCTTCCAAACCAATCCTCTGTACTAAGATTAGGGTTCTTGTTATGAGCCTTAGTGAAGTCCTTCTCTTGTTCTTCTATCCACTCTCTTCGATGGAAAACACCTTGACATTCCCTCAAGAAGATATTGGTCCCGAAAACGGAACCATTTGTTTGCACAGGGGCATACCCAGGGTTCAACTCTAATAGCGCACCAACAATCCCTAACTACTAGCCCTTTCGGCAACACTTGCGGAGTAGATGCAGTCTCACCTGAAGTAGCAATAGGGAGTTGCAGGACACAGGTGTCTACAACCAGAGGAAATACAAAGTGGATTCAAAACAACAACACACATAGATCTAGTTATTATTTACCAAGCTTGAACCTACTTCACACAGTTATATCTCATATCTAGCACAATAATGCGATAAAAAAATAACAGGAAACAAAGAACACAAAATGAATCACACATAACAACAAAATATACATGGTTCACCCTCTCCCTAGGGCTATGTCTACAGAACTGTGTTTCTTGATATATTATATGAAAACATACAGTTCTATCTATGCACTTAGCTTGTATATCTCTCTCACTTTCTCTTCTCTTATCCCCTCCCTACGCACCCAGTTGTTATAACCCTAAATTGCACCACACATGCTTACCTGGCATCAGGCCAACTCATATCCCTTCCTTGCCAAAGCCATGCTAAATAAACTCTTGAAAATCCTCTTAAATCAAGTGACACGCGCCCTAACTCACTACTGCACGCGTTGGAACGCTGGCAGGCCTACTACTGCACGTGTTGGAACACTGGCAGGCCTACTACAGCCCGCATTTACCTAACAAAGCACAAAAACAGGAAAGTTGCCGATGGGACAAAAAGCTATGGGTCAGTTAACTGAAACTCCCATCCATGCATGGCCGAGAGTTCGTCCAAAACCCTAGCTCCTTCTAGCCTATAAAAGAAGGGTAGGGGTACTATTTGGAGGAGGAAAAAGATAGCAAAGAAACTCTGCCCAATTGCCGAATCCATTTGTCCCAACCCTTTAGCCTTTCCTCAAGCCTAAGAAGAATACAAGCAAAGCAGTTGGAGGACAAATAAGAGGAGGAGCCCAAGATCAGGATCAAGGAATGGTGGTCGGTCTCAATATTGATTGTAAGTTGATTCATTGTGAATATAATAAAAGAATACTTTTCCCGTCCCAATGCATGAGTTTTTTATGATGTGTGCAATTTATTCTTAATTTCTAACCCTCAAGTAGAAAAGTAGCATGCATGCGTAGTTTTTTTGTCTTGATTGCAGGTTAACTTTGGAAGGATCAGTGTAAGCAAGCGAACAAAAGCACAACGGAGGATCTACACCAAACATCAGTAAAAAGGTTAGTAGGTCCTTTCCATGTTTGTATGTGAAAAAGGGTTTTAAGTTTTGGGGTGGTAGGTCAAAATTGATTTCTTTAAGGTCATGATATACATGCAAGTCTAACCCTAGCTTGCTAGTCCATAGGGTATTATTTCCCAACAACAGAATTGGTGACTCCGCTGGGGACTTACTCTTTAGGGTTTTCCGGATTTTGTTGAAGGTTTTTGGGTAGTTCAAAGAATTAGATTTTTTGTTTCTTTGTTTGTTTGTTTTCTGTTAGGTCAGAGCTAGCAGGGAACCTGGTTCTTTATACCAGTTTTTCCCTTGACTGTTGCTTGACGATCATTATCGGGACACACAGAGGTACACGCGGCCTACAGAGGGCCTACACGCATGTAACCCATGCCCTAACCTTCTATAGCCCGCGTTTGAACGCTTGTTGTAGAGGTTTCAGTAGCGTGTAGGAGTCAGAGAGCTTGATAGGCAGTCCTCCTCTTCCCTTTTAGAATTATACATTCTCAGGGGGCTTTCTGGATCCTGCTTGAGTCTTGTTGGTTCGTAGTCTTGTCTCAGTTTGCTTTATTGCATTTTTTTACTCTTGGTAATTATTTTTCTTTTCTGTTAAAGAAGAAGCATCCAAGCCTTTAAGAGACCCTGGTTGTCAATACCAAAGGCCTTTTCCAGGTCTGGGCTGCCTATGGTTAGTTTTGTCTTAGCATTCATACATACACGCGGCCTGTGCAAGTTTAGCCCGCGGGTACCTGCACCCTGTTATAGCTCAGCACGCGTTTGCACGTGTGCTGTTTCAGTAACAGTAGCAGGCTTGATTGGGTACTTTTCAATTAGGGTGGGGCAGTCATCCCCTCCTGTGGTGAGAAGTGTTCCTCTCAAGATTTTGATTCTAGGGTGGCATAGTCAGTAGGTTAGGGCCTCATACCCTTAGCCTATTCTTTCTTAGTTAATTGTTGATAGAAAAGCTAAAAAAGAAAAGAAAAAAAAGAGAAAGATTTTGTTTTATGGTTTTTAGACAAGTGTAGGAGTCGGTGCTTTCTTGATTACCTTTGTGTGTCTTTGCTCTAGTTCTTTGCGATCTGCGCTTTAAGCCAGAATTTTATTTTGTTTTCTTGGTTTTGTGCCTGTCGACATTTTCCCTTTGTTGCTTCATTTGGCACTTAAATAAAAATAAAAAAAATTCTTTTTCATTTGCTTCTTTGTTTGAAGATTGTGTTGCTGCATCAATAGCTAGGAAGAAGTCTTTTTTCATAAGCTTTTGCAGTACATTTAGAGCATAAGTAGCTCGCAGATTGAGCGAAATTCCTTTATGTGTGCTGCATGAAATCTTAGAAAGGTTGAAAAGAAAAAGAAATCTTTCTTGGTGAAAAGTTGTTGGTTTTTGCATTGTTAGTAAAAGTTTTTGTTTCCAAGAATTTCTTATTCATTTTTATTTGAGTCTTTACACACCATCAGTTTCACCTTCATACCTTGTGACATAAAAAATCCCATAAAAGCAACGCTAATTTAAAATCTACTAGACTCTTTTGTGTGTAGGGTTCATACACTAGCTCAACACTAGGGCCTTGGAATAGGTTGGAGAGTAAATTCTCCAAGGCCACTCAAACCAAACATTAGAGTCTGTGATAGGGAGTATAGAATTCCAGTTACGTGGAAGTTATCCAGGACCCCCCTCTAACACAGGGGCTAAACACGAGGTCACGTGAGGAAAGGTAGCGGAGATAACCCCTCCAAAGCCAGAATGAGCGTAGTGGAGAACACATATCGAGGATTTGTTGAGGGATTCCGTATTTTCATTTGCCACGGGGCTTCGTGGGTCTCGAATCCGTTCGAAGTCCTCAGTTGTCTTACGGACCATTTGCTCTCGATACCCTTGATGGGTTTCAGGCTTGATACCCTGCTCATTGTGGTCTACCTGACTATCGACTGTACCCGCCTGGTGATTGTTCGCGTGCTGGCAAACTAGTTGCCAATCTTTTTAGGGACATACACAGGTGACTGCGGGGGTATACCGTGGTACCTAGGACAGACATTGGGCCATGCTTTGCAGAGTATACCTGGAGGGTGCTTCCATATTCGAGTTGCACTTGCACCGGTAAGTTGCTCTAGTGTTGGTTGTTGTAACTGTTCTTCAAAATAGTTAGTGTTTGCTTGTCTTATCTCATAGGGGCTTCTTTTTAGTGTGTGTTACTGTTTGCACGTGTTGAATACCTTAGCGTGTCATGGATCTTCTCACATAGTGGAGGATTCAGAGCTCCACCGGTCACGAAGGCTTCTGAGCCTGCCACCGGTTATACTGGAGCCACCCCCGCCACCATTGAGGCGGAAGCTAGACCAACAAGGGTGTTTTGAAGCAACCGAGTTACAAACCATTGAGCCCGAACAACTCCTGGAGGAATCGACTACCAATCTTGGCTTGGTTTAAACCTCAACCACTGATACTTGGCCATTGGTTAGTGTACCAATCTTATTCTACGAGCGCCTGTCAGTGCCTCACATAGCTATGGAAACAAACGTTATTACTTCCTATAGGAATTCTTCTATTCCCATCACCATTGCTACCACAGGAGAAGCATCTCCTAACTTGTCATCATTGGTCCAAGCCACTACAGTTTCAGCCGCAACTACGTCACACAGTGGACCGTCCCCATCTATCGTGGCAGCCACACCTCCCTTCACACCTAGTGCGACAGGCCCTCCATTCTCATACGGTATGCCTAGTTCAGGTACAAGTCCTGCACTCACTCACTCCACTTTACAGACTTTGGGTCTGGGGGTAGGGATCTCTAACGCTCCTCTGCAAGGTCAACTTGGGGGCATTCCTGTTCCTTTTAATGCTTTTCCTTACACTGGAGGTCATATCTCTCCTTTGTCCCCTTCGCTTGGTGGTCTGCATCAGCAGTCCGCCAGGTAGCCTGCACACATGAGTTCATTTGGAGCCAGGAGTCAAGGAACACCTGCGCAAACTCTATCGGTAGGTTTGTCACCGTTTTTTTGGAATGGGACGTTTGGTAACAATACTTTCGCATCCACTGCTTTCCCATCTGAGGGCACTCCCATCTTTGGACAGTCTACTCCGGCGTAGGGTACTATTCCTGCATCGGGGGCACATATAGCAGGACCTTGGAACTCAGGACAAGGATCCATTCCCTCCTCTGGAATGCCATTCTGGGGTAACTCTTTCCACAGTCAATGGAACCCCGGACAGACTTCTATGCCTCTCCCAGTAGGACCGGCATGGGGTAATCCTTTCTAAAGTCCATCAAACATGATGAATTCCCAACATCCTATTTCCTTTACGGGGAATTATCCAATGATGTCTCCACAGATGAAAAACCCTTACGCTGGTCAGGGCCATGGTTTCTACCAGAATCCGGGCCAACAGACAAACTTTTCCTGGCAACCCGGTGCCAGTCAAACTCCAGGACCCTTTTTCCCAGGCTGTCAGCAGCAACCCAAACTACCATTCCTGGCAACGTTACACTTGCTATATTTGACAAGGTTGTTAAATCATCCTATCTGTCACGATCCGCGTTGGCCTCCTATGCCAACAAAGTTGCCTTCAGACATTCCAAAGTTCGAGGCCAAGCCTAACGAATATCCAGGTGATCACGTGACTACTTTCCATCTTTGGTGTTCATCTAACTCATTGAAAGATGACTTCATCTAGTTGCGATTGTTTCAACGCACTCTTATTGGGAGTGCCACGAAATGGTACATAGAGCTTGATTATTCACGATACTCTTCTTTTGGTGAACTGGAAATGGCCTTCCTTAACCATTTCCAGTTACCTGTGAGATACGACGCTGGCACAAAGTTTCTAGCCAATTTCGAACAGACAACAACAGACCATATCTCTAATCATATCCGAGAGTGGAGACACCGAAAGAGTCTAATCAAAGTACCAGTTCCACCAGCATTCCTACTTGAGTGGTTCCTTAAGTATTTAGTACCGCAATTATCCAAAGACGTCGCAACTTCTGGGGTTTTCTCCGAAGAATATGCCATCATGAGGGCTCAACAGTTTGAGCTTATCTATTCTCATTCTGGTTTACTGTTCAACATCCTGCCGGATGCACCATGATCGATACTGGATAAAACTAGACAGAGAGTCAGACCACTTGCCGATGGTATCGTTGGTTCGGCACAAACCAAGCCCGCTGAGCAATTGACGGAACAATTGTAACAGTTATCTATACAACACTCAACGGCCAGCCAGATTACTGCTTTGGCTGCTCCTCCTACCTAAACGTCGAAAGTACACTCCATGCAGACGACTAACCCAAAGGCCCCCCAGTAGCCTGAAGGGAAGAAAAAACAATGCAAGAAGGGTAAGGGGGATAAAAAACCCATTGATAATGCTGGTGAGGGAGTTACGGAAAAATGGAAGGTGAGGTATCCGTGCAACTTGTGTGTGGAAGACCACCCGACTCATCTATGTCCTTGACTTGAAGAGACCCAAAATTTTGTCACACAGCAACAACAAGCTGTGTTGACTAATCCCTTTCAGCATGGGAAAAAATTAACTCAAGCCTCTACAAGTGTCGAAGGGGGCAGCTAGGAAAGCTGCTCTCCTCCAAATAATTCCTCTTCCGCGAATGTATATATGGTTAGGGGTGATGCTTTAATAATGACTAGAGAACACGACTATTGTACACCAAGCGTCTCTAAAAAGGGTAAAGAAGCCGAGATCCCATCTCTTCCTTTACAGATTGAGAAGACGTTGGGAGAAACAATGACATGCATCCCAAAGGGTGCATTTAAGAAAGCTTCTCACAACCCAAACGCAAGGGCCGCCCAGAATTACTCTGTGGTGGAAGATTTATCCCAAACCCCTTGTGCTATGTCCACTTTGGAGGTCCTCCAAAGTTGCCCTGCTCAGAGGAAATCCTTGTTTATTTCTTTAGGCTCTACTGAAACTTGTAACTCGGGTACCATCATGTTAGATATGACTGACTTGAAACCTTTTCTGCCTTACCACATCGTGTTTTAGATAGTAGTGGCTCATCCCACACAAAATTTTACATGGAATATCATCTGCATAGTGGTCGACGAGGGCGCTTCGACTTGCGTTATGTCATTAGCATGCTAGAAAGCCATTGGTCAGCCTGAGTTGTCTCCATCACCTACTCTCCTCACTGCGTTCGACAGTCGTTCTTTTCGACCACATGGCATCATTCCTTCTTTCCCTGTGAAGTTAGGAGGGAAGACCGTGTGCATTGAAGTAGAGGTAGTTGATGCCCCCCTCGACTATAACCTCTTGTTAGGTCGGAGTTGGACTTATGCTATGCAAGCTGTGGTTGCTACATTTTTCTGAGTCTTATTATTTCCACATGAAGGCCAGATAGTGACCATTGATCAATTGTCCTTCTCTAGACCTGACCCAACTTTGGGGGCATCCACGATTCCCATGATATATAATCCTCAAGCTAGTGTCGTTAACGTAGGAGTTTTTTTGTACCCATATTTGATGGGTACTTTTGATTACCCACCTCCTCATGGTGATGTCAAGTTTATATCGACTCACCACAAGGCTGAGATTTTTCACATCTCGTCGTTCCGCATGACTTACTTTCAGGATCCATGGATTCTTCCTTCCCCATCAGCCATGATGGATGAGACAGGGCACACTGGCATGTCCATGCCCTTGTCAGCCGCTGAAGTAGTGTACTCTTTAGTCCAGCAGGCTTCAACCACTCTTGATCTGACTCCCGCACAAGAGTTGGATCCACCTCTAGAGCCTATTTGGGCTCAAGGTTCTCTTGCCAACACCGATTCATTATATTTAGTCTTGCTTTTCGACGAATTAGTAATTGAAGCAATGACTAGTTCAAACAAACCTTGGGACGATATTCATCACAGATCATATTTCCTCCCAGATTTAAACCACTTTGAGGCAGGAGAATTCACTATCACCATGGCGGGAGATCAGCCATGTCCCATTAACCTCTTAGCTACCCAGGAAATTTATGCTGAGGGAAATATGGTGACTATCGCTGCCACTATACCTATCAACATCTCCAGAAACCCTGGCGTCATGGAGAATGTCTTCATCAGAGAAGATTTCTCCCCCGAAGAGGTTCAAATTTACGCGGATCTTTTCAACGAATTCCACGACGTTTTTGCCTGGTCTTATGAGGAAATGCCAGGCATCGATCCGAAAATAGTTGAACATGAGATCACAACGTATCTTGATGCTAAGCCTGTTTGACAAAAACTTCATCCAGTTAATCCTAGGAAAGAAGTAGCCATCAAGGCTGAGGTTGAGAAATTTCTCAAGGCAGGGTTCATTTACCCAATTTATTTGACTCATTGAGTGTCAAACCCCATGCCGGTTGATTAAAAACAAGGCACGATTCGTGTATGTACCGATTTATGTGATTTGAATAAGGCATGTCCAAAAGATAATTATCCAACCCCATTCATCGATCAGATCATTGATGAATGCACCGGTTGTGAAGCCTTTTCGTTCATGGATGGTTTTTCAGGATATAATCAAATCCAAATCAAACCTGAGGACCAACACAAAATGGCATTCATTTGTCCGTGGGGTACATTCGCTTATCGTAAGATGTCTTTTGGTCTCAAGAATGCTGGAGCCACTTTCCAGCGGGCCATGTCTTTTGCATTTCACGACCTCAAACATATAGTCGAGGCCTATCTAGATGATTTAGCATCACGCTCTCGCAAGTGAAAGGATCATCCTATGCACCTCCGACTAATCTTTGAGCGCTGTCTCTACTTTAGGATTCGCTGGAATCCCAAGAAGTGCAGCTTTTGTATCACGTCAGGACGTTTGTTAGGTTTCATCATTTCAACCACAGGGATCATGTTCGATCCTCTTAAGGTGGAGGCAATAATCAAGTTTCCCCCCCCACGCACAATCTTACAACTTCAAAGTCTTTAAGGCAAGGTGAACTTCTTACGACGCTTCATTTCCAACTATGACAAAATCACCAAGGGCTTTATGTGTTTACTGAAGAAAGATATTCCCTTTTTCTGGGATGAAGCCGCTCAACGCTCTTTCGACGCCTTAAAACATGCCCTCACTATCGCACCTCTGCTATGACCACCTAATTATAACAAAGACTTTTTATTATATCTGGTTGCCGCAGAGTCAACCATAGGCATGGTTTTAGTTCAGGAGAATGATTCGTTTTCTTAATACGTGATCTATTACTTGAGCCGAGGCCTCATAGGACCGGAACTTAATTATTCCCATCTCAAAAAACTTATGTTGGCAACAGTTGATGCTGTCCAACGATTCCGTCACTATGTTTTGTTTCATAAGACCATCATCGTTGCTATCGTGAATCCATTCCAGTACATGTTGACACGACGAGTTATCGGCATAAAAATCAGTATATGGATGGTAATCCTCCAAGAAATTGACTTAGACTTCGTTTCAGCCAAGTCCAAAAAGTCACTAGTCTTCGCAGAACTTATCTCGGAGCTTCCGGTTGAGTCAGGTGACGTTGTGCCTGAGGAATCGCCTATCCGGGGGGATATGTTTTTGATTGAATCTTCAGACCCCTGGTACGGAGATATACTGATCTATCTCCAGACTTTGAAGTGCCCCACCTCTACTTCTCGTGATGAGCGTTGACAGATATGCCATCAGGCTAAGAACTATCTCATACTCAATGATACGTTGTATCGAAGAGGTGTAGACTGCATCTTGCATCAATGTCTCACTCATGAGGATGCCGTCATAGTGCTCAACGACTGTCATACAAGAGCTTGTGGCGGTCACTTATCTGGGTTGGCAACAACCCAAAAGATTTTACGAGCAGGTTACTTCTGGCCCACACTTATCAAAGATTGTATCGAGTCGGTCAAGAAGTGCCATCTGTGCCAAATATTCTCACGGAAGATGAGGGCACATCCAGCTCCTATGTTTCCTGTCATCACGGTTGGTCCCTTCACTAAGTGGGGGATTGATTACACTACATGCAACACCCTGTCATCAAGGGGGAACTGCTATATCATCGTAGCTGTCGACTACTTCACTAAGTGGGTCGAAGCTATGCCAACGTTTAAATATGATGGAGAGACTGCAACTCTCTTCTTATTCAACCAGATTATAGCACGGTTTGACATCCCAAGAGATATTTTCACTGATCATGGCAGTCACTTTTAGAACCAAATGATGTCCGAGTTAACATCAAAGCTTGGGTTATGGCAAGAACATTCCTCACCTTACTATCCCCAAGCCAATGGGCAGGTGGAAGATGTGAATAAAATTCTTAAGATGATTCTACAGCGAACTATCAACTCAGCCAAGTCAAACCGGCATTTGATGTTATACTCGGCTTTATGGGCTTACCAAACGTCAGTTAAGACTGCAACTATTTTTTCACCTTTCCAACTCATTTACGGGCTGGAGGCAGTCTTTCCCATCGAATGTCAAATTCCATCTCTGAAATTGGTAGTACAGTTATTGCCAGACACTTCTCCGCTTGAAGAACGGTTAGTACACCTTGAGAAGCTTGATGAGCAGTGTCGCGACGTGGCCCTGGCTAACGAGGCTCATAAACATAAGGTCAAGTGTCAATATGATAGGTCCGTTCATCCTCAGATTTTTTCTGAGGGAGACCTTGTCCTGGTCTATGACAAAGATAAGGACCCCTTGGGGGCAAGTAAGTTTAAACCCATGTGGTTTGGACCCTTCATTATCAAGGAGGTTTTAAAGAAGGGCACTTATCGTTTGGTCTATTTTGAAGGGAATGCTTTGGCGGAGCCTAGAAATGGGCTCTACCTCAAGAAGTATTACTCATAGAAAGGTCACTGTGGGTAACTTTTTGTAACATATGTATAGTCTTTGTACTATTACTTTTTGACGTTTCTCTTAAAAAAAAAGTGTTATGGATGTTTCATTGATGTTATCTTTCATCAATATGGCAGATGTCAAGTGAGCCCGAGGTGTTAATAGGGTATGCAGACGATGCTAGTCGACACACGCGGAGGCTGGCTTTCGTAGCTTGGGTAATCTTTACACCACAGGGTTAGTTGTTATCTTCTGGAGGTATATGCTTAGGTGACACCACGAATAATGTTGTTGAGTATACTGCAGTTATTGAGTTGCTTCACTTTGTCATTGGGTATCTCTTGTCTCCGGGTATATCTAGACGCTCAACTGGTCGTGTCACAGCTAAACATAATATACCGGGTACATGACCCAACTCTACACCGACGATTCCTTAGGGTACGTCTCTTGGAACGCAACTTTGATTATATCACATATTTTCATGTTCCTAGGAGTTTAAATCAAGTCGCAGATACTCTAGCTAATCACATTTTAGATTGGCATCTTGCTCACATATAAAAATATCATGAACATAAACATGTATATACATTTTTGTACACATAATCCATAAAACACAAAAGAGATAAAAAAAAAAACATATATAAACATCATAAAACCCTCAGAGTACATAGATGGGTGCAAATGCCTCAAAAATGGGAACAATAATGAGTCACTAAGCTTATGCCCTCAAAAATATATACATATCAATGCTCGTGGCACATAAGAGTCTAAAGTCTGCTCAGGGCCTATGGGCCCTGTTATAATCATGTATAGCCTGGGCTAAATGCCTAAACAATCAGACCCATGTCCGAGGTGCCCCCACAACATGATTCTGCATGGAGGGCGACAGGTCCTCTATCTCTGCCATGGGAACTGTGCGAGTGAGTGCAGTAAAGTTCTGCTCAATCCGCCTCAGGACTCTCTCGGCCTCTCCTGCTGGGAGGTTCCTGGCTACTGCTGCTCCTCCAGTGGCGGCAGCTGCAGCTTCTGGCCATGGGTGATGCCTGTTCCGTGCATAGTCGACAGGTCGCATGGGTCCCACATCTGCATGCAATAAACGTTCACCCATCAAAAACTCTGGTATATAAAAACATGATATATATCAAAATAGACATAAAAATTACATATGAAAAAAAAAAAAACTATATAGGTGGAGACTTACCCATCTCCCCTCTCTCCTCGCCAGGAGGCACTGGTATCACTGGATCTCTGGAGAAGTTGATCCCCATGTATGGGTAGTACTCAATAGCTGGGATCTGCCGTGAAAGACAAGAAAAAAATTCGTCGTTGAAGGCCTCGGTGGTCCTTACACCACCCTGTTGCGGCAGTAATGCTACCCATCTGCATACTACGGGGAAAGTGGCCAGATGTCCTCATACTGTCAGCCGAGGACTAAAACATGGAACTCTCTCAAAGAAAAATGAACACAGGATAGTCCCAAACCCGAAGTTCCTGTGTGTTTGTTGTCTACACGCTGTCAACTGACTCTTCATGTTCTCTAGTAGCGTGGTACTCCAATAAAAAATTTGTGCATTCATGCACTGGATTGCACAGTTCATCTGTGCGCACGAAGCCTGATGCATGGCTGCGGAGCCGGTAATCCGCCCAATGAGTGAAGATATTCTGAAGGGAAAGTCTGGTAATCCTACTAACGAGCACCGAGGAAGTTCTCTGATCGGTCCCAGCCTCACAATACTCCTCTATCAACTCCGAGACTTTTCTCGGCTCCGTAGGAAAAGTATGAAAGTTGATTGGTTCCCCTCTCCTTAAGAGGCCAGTCAAAAAGTAAATATCCTCGGTGGTGGGCACCAAGGATTTCCCCTCTATCATGAAAGCCTCTACATCAAGGTGCCAATAGTCCACCAGGGTGTTCAGTAGCCTTGGTTGCACACGCATAAATGGACACAAAAATAATTTCACTAAACCACACTGCATCAGCACGACCATAACGTTCGGATATGTAGCCACTAACTCATTGGCAGCCTCGTGCTTCCTCTCCCTCCACTGAACATACATCCTGCCAATACAACAAAGCAAAAAAAGGGGGGGGGGGTTAGTACTTGTTTAGATTAAGTTTGTCATCATGCGGGGGGTACCCGCGGGCTGTCGAGGTGACAGTCGCGGGTACCCGCAGGTAGCTTTGGCTCTGGGCACGGGTACCCATGGGCTATCCCTGGACAACTCGCATTTGCCTAGGGCCGACCTCTTTGAGGTCGACGCCCACCCCCAAAATAAACTAAAAGCAACAAATGAAGTATTGAATAACAAGACAAGGGAGTTTGTACTTGCTTGGTCCAAGCAGAAGTCTGTTTCGTCCACTGTAGCTGCTGGAATCATGATCTTTGGCAAAGGGGGTCTTTTGGCTCCAGAGTTAATTTCCAAATCAGCAATGGTGATAATAAGTTGCCAGCTTCTATTTATAGACTTTTTGGCCTCTTTTTGTCACTTTTTTGGGCCCCTTTATCAGTTTCTTTATACCAAAAACCATTTTGAGTGGTCCAGGAGTTATATGGGAGGGATTTGATCAGGTATTGGGACAATTTTTATTTAGTTTCAAAAAATAAAAATAAAAAATATATTGACTGTCCATAAAAATTTATTTATTTATTTATTTATTTTTTCAAAATTCAATTTAAGCATATAGAGTAGGATTTCATCTCAACTATTGCATCTCGTTGCCTTTTGTTCTTATGATATAGGATCGATCCCATCCGGCTGTGACATGGAACCATCATATCTGCTCTAGAAGTGTCACAACTTGGTGGTAGAGCTTGCCAAAACATAGATGCCCTAGGTAGTTCCTGGTTGCATTATGGTGTCCATGCCGTTTCTAAAAACACTATAGGCTCGGGAGTCCATGTAGTCTTTCCTAAATACGAGTTTGAGCCTCATTCGCATGGGTCTTTTTCACTCTTTTTCTTACCCTCCGGACTCCCAAAACATAACGGGTCTCATTTTAAGCCCTTTTTAGACCCTCTAAACATGAAAAGATTGCCGAGCGATCTTGTGACCTTTCACGCTCGTTAAACTGAAATTTGAAGTCACGTCTGTCCGACGGTATTTTACCCCTTTTTCGGTCCGAATGGTCAACTGTACGAACAAAGGAATACTCTATTGAATGTCCATTCTTTAGAAGAGTATCCTCAGGTATAATTTTATTCCTTTTTTGGGGCTGAGGGACTAAATTTACGAAAAAGAAACCCCCCCGGAGTCCATAGTTAAGCTCTTTTCAGACTCCCTAAAATTGAAAAGATCACTGAGTGACCTTATTCTTTCACACTCATTAAAATGGTCAGAAGAACATTCCTGACAGAGTCCATAGTTAATCTTTTTTCAGACTCCTTAAAAGTGAAAAAACAGTCGAGTGATCTTGTCCTTTTCACACTCGTTAAAATGGTTTTGAATTGACGTCTAATCGGTGATAGTTTATCCCTTTTTCGAACCCACTAGACTATTGACGAAAAAGGTACCCCAATGGAGTTTCCTTTTATGCTTTTTCAGACTCTCTAAATATGAAAAACCACTGAGATTACCTTCTTTGGGCTCGTTAAACTTACATCAAAGGACGTTACCATTGTGTGTTCTATCAACCACATTTGCATCCTTTACCCATCATCCTAGTAACAGTTTGCCTTTGTGTCTTAACACCTTTGGCCACTAGAGGATTTTTCCTGAGTATAATTTCCCTAGAACATCAGTCTTGTCCTTGAGCCTTGAGCTTGTATGTTTTTTGTACTCGTTCCTCTATTGTAACGTAATACTCCTTTATTCTTTTTCAAAATCATCAAAAAGAACAAAAAAACCAAATATACCCCAAAAAGAGGATGGGAAAAGTATTTTCTTTATTGGTAGCATCATGAGTCGCCCTTGGATAAAGCACAT
>ML838568.1:21030-32253 GCA_009831015.1 Picea engelmannii
GTATGCTTAATCTCTAACCCTCAAGTAGAAAAGTAGCATTCATGCGTAGTGTTTTGACTTGATTGCAGGATTGTATTTGGAAGGAGCAGCGAAAGAAAATGGATAAAAGCACAATGGAGGATCCACACCAAACTTCAGTAAAAAGGTTAGTAGGTCTTTTCCATGCTTATATGTGAAAAAAGGGGTTTGAGTTTTGGGGTGATAGGTTAAAAGTGATTTCTTTAGGGTCATGATCTGCATGTAAGTTTAGCCCTAGCTTACTAGTCCATAGGGTATTATTTCCCAACAACATGGGGTCCTCCGTAGCCCCAACAGGTAACATGAGATTGAACCTGTGCACTATTATGTGACTGTCTCTGAAATGAGCTCCTTCCCCTGGAACCCCTGCCCCTACTAGTTGTTCCTTGAGATGGTTGTGGACCTGTCTATGTTGTTGGTGATGAATGAGATGTTGCACTCACTACCATTGAATCCCTGCGGTTATTGTCCTTGGTGCAACCCTGTTACCATATGGAGGTGGCCTTGAGCCCCCCTACCCTGGTAAATGTCCTAGGGGTCTTCCTGACGAATCTAGGATGATGCGGAAAGGCCAGTCTCATACCTCCAGTTAAGTTCATGTGTTCCTCCGCATAACATGCATTTTCCATAGCTTTTGCTACCGAGGAAGGTTTCCACATCCACACCATAGCTCTTATCTTAGGGTTCAATCCATAGACAAAGCGCTCTTCCTGTCATTGGTCATTATCCATATACGAAACATATTTGACCAATTCCATAAATCTGATCTCATATTCTTCTATAGTTTTGTTTCCCTGTACTAAGGCATGAAATGCCCCTACCTATTGTTCCTCATAGTACACTGGCAGATATTTCCTTCAGAACCTCTCCTCAAAAAGTTCCCAAGATATAGTGTCTGGGGTAATATGCAGTTGTCTTTCCAGGTTGCCCCACTAGTTCAAGGTGTCGTCTCTTAACTGAAAAATTGTTATCTTCGCCTTTGAGTTGGATGCATATTCCCTTAAGGAAAAACACCTTGTCATGCCTTCCAACCATGCTTCTGTGCATCCATTGGCATGACCCCCAAAAAACTCTGAAAGTTTGCTCTTCTACAATTCTCGAGTGATGTCTTCGAGCGGAGGTCCTCCCCTCGAATCCCTCGATGTTTCTTGATTACCCATTCCAGATGGTGGGGGTTCCACCTCGGTCCCTGCTAGTTGTCGCCCCTTTAAACTTTCATTTATGGCCTCCAACGAGCGCAGTATGAGAGCTAGTTCTGGCGATGGTGGTGGTAGCACTGGCGGTGTTGGCAATGCCTGTGACGATGCTCCCCTGCCTCAATTCCCTTGATTCCTAACCATATTGTATTATTTAACCTACATCAACCAAATTTGTCAGGGTGAGTTCAAGGATGTTTCAAATTGGTGCTACTCAAACTAGAAACAAGGTTAGGCATAAGTTTTTCTTTACTTGTCTGTAAATAGACATTACTCTCTTTAGGGGATTGGCTAGGTTAGGAGTAAGCGTATAATCTTGATTTCTTCACCTAAGAAAACTATTGACTCCCTTTACCGGTAGCTATGCTAGCCTTGTGCCATACTCGCCAATTCCTCTAGCTTACTTTTCCAGTGTGTATGCTAGCTTCTTTCTGCTTGTCCTAGTCTAAGTCCTTTAAACTTTTTTCTTAAAACTAAATATCCTTCAATGCTTGACTCGCGAGATTTCCTTGGCACGTTCTACATACGCATTGAATTGTGTGTCTCGGTGGCTGCAGGTGCGAGTCTTTAAGGATTGTAAAGTGGCTTTCGGCATTGGAACTTAGCGCTTGTGCATTGTGGTTATGTATTTCTTCCTGACTTGTGGTCATATGATGTAGTGAGCCTGAGGCGATGCATTGAAGCTTAGTGTTTGACTTTGTCTGGCGGAATGGAATGGAAGGGCTCGACAATTGGATTGATGAGTTGTGTGTAAGGTCCTGTGAGCTTGATGCTTGGATAATCAGAGATTATTCTTCAGGGTAGTACCTTGCCACTATTGATAATTAAATTATTTATATGTGAATTTATTTTGTAAAAGTGATATGTGTGGCGCGTTGGTGGTTGGTCATTTCTTAAGGCTTAAGCAGTGGGTGGTCTTGGGTTCAAAACCCATGGACCTCTAGAATTTATAGTTAACCCTATTACATTCATTAATCATGTGATTAATGACATAGGTTTCAAACCGACTATTAACATGATAATTTTATAATGTTAATTTACTTACCCAGTTTACCCATAAATTTTTACGACAAATAAGTCAATTAATTTTAATTATCATATTAATCTTACCATATATTATTAAATTTAAAACTCATATATCACTAATCTTTTAATTTAATTTAATTTAATTTAATTTATATCTATATTTAATCTTATCTTTTTATTTAATTAAATTAAAGTAATTAAATTATTTACTTAGCTTAAATTAAATTATTTAAATTAAATTAAAACTCATAATTATTTAAATTTTTTAATTTAAAATAATTTAAATTTACACAATCATATTAATATTTTAAATAAATTAATAAAACTAAAATTAATATTACTAGAAAATAATAATATAATTATTCAAAAAAAGAATCTTAGTTTCAGTTCAGCAAGAGTTTAATGTGCTTCAAGGCATTCGCTAGCAGCCTTTAAGGTCAAGCTTATGACATGAGGCCCACGTGCCCAACCCTCGACTCTCAGTACCAAAACCCTAAGCTATTCCTTAACCCTAACGCTCCTTCACTTCTGCCTCTTCCCTCTGCCACCTCTCCACTCTGCTCTTGGCGTTGGTGCCAGTTTGGTCTGGTCGTGGCTTTGTGCTATGTGTTGGTGTAGGTGAAAGAAGGGGCCGAGAGTTCGAGTCAAGGGTTTAACAGTATGACAGACGTGGCAAGTGCTTGGTTGTTGTTTTTTTTTTGTTTTGATACAAAAAAAAAAAATTGTTTCCTTTGTGCAGCACAAGAGCCTTCTTCCTCCTGGGTCCCTGTAACTTAGTGTTGGTGTTTGGGTGTTGGATTGGGCGTTATGAAGGGCTTTGGAACTTGGTAGTAAAAACCTAATTCCCTGCAGGTAGAGGCTTTCTTGTTCATTGTCCTTCTCTCTACTATTGCCTGGGTGGTTTCAACAGCCACAACCAACCTCCTCTCCGATTTAAGATGCTCCGATGATGTGAGTGTAAGGCTTCCTGCTTGTTCTTGGCACTGGTGCTTAGTGTTCTAACTTGCATTTCAAGTGTAATTTTTTTTTTGTTCGTTTTAATTTTTATTTTTTATTTTCAATCTATCATATATATATATATATATATATATATATTTTTAATCTATTGTCGTGTATTACAATATGCAATTGTGGTCTCCCACTGATATCCTAGCACTTGGGTGCTAGGCTAGGTGTTCTGTCATTATCCTTAGCTCGGCTCCTAGGTGTTCTTTTTTTGGCAGTCACTGGGATAGTTCACTTGGCTCGCTGGAATAGCTCACGAGGTTTTGGCCGAATGGTAGTGCGTTCAACGAAGTAGTATGGGGTGACTCAGCCCAAGTTCGAATTCCTCCTGAGTTGTGTTTGTTGGTTGTTTGTTGTATAGATGTGTAGTACAATAACTTGCTCCCTCGTGCGTTCCTCGTCCATATGAATTGATGCATGGCGCTCTGTGTTGTGTTGGGTTCTTAGATTGATAGCTCATGGGATCTCCTTCTTGACAGCTTGGGCATTTGGTGTTGGGATTTGCTGCCTACGGTGCCTTGTGCATTAGGTTTTTTTTTTGTTGCTATTTATTACTAAATTTTTTTTGTAGTGCGTGTGCATTATTGAGATGCATACTGCACTTTGACACATTCCCTGTGGTTTGGCATTTGGTCTTGGGTTTCGACTTGTGATGTGTTAGTAGTTGGTGCTTGATAGCTCAACATTTGGCTTGGATACTTGGGCCTTCGGGCCTAATATTTTACTAGAACAATTAAAACCTTTTACAGAAGATCGAGATCCAAATTGACTAAGAAAACCCATTTTTTGTTTTATTACTCCTACTTGCCAATTATATATATATATATATATATATATTTTAAATGATGATTATATCAATGCTTATTTTTTTATTATTTTACACCAGGAGCTTGCTCCCTTTCTTCCTTGAATATCGAGATTGAAGGCGGTTGAACCCATCACAAGTGATGATAATACCTCATAGGAGACTTAGACTAGATTGGAACCTGTAACCTATAGCCTCTCATCCTGATGTGCTTTGGATCTCATCCTCAAGATAAAACCAACTATGAATAAAAGGGAATTGAATCAGATTTTTGGCTTAAATTATAAGAAAAAAAAATGCCAATTATATAATAGGAAGTTGACTTAACGTTTTTCTTGGCAATATTAGCATGCTCACCAACTATAGAAAAGGAGATTGCAGTAGGGTTTTCTCTTGGAAATATTAGCAGAAGTACTAATTATAAATGATAAGGTGGACTAGGGTTTTAGCTTGACAAAGATAGCAAGGCGAGTTAGGGTTGAAAAAATAACAAAGCACTAGTTAATAATAAATTTGGTAATCATGATAAGAGGGTGAATTAGGTCTTGGGCTGATCTTTCATGCAATGATTGGATAAGAAGGTCGAATTAGGTTTGGAGTGAGGAAGTATATTTTTTTTTCCATGCCCAATTCTAACTGCTAAGAAATCTGACCTCCTTTTCCATTAGATGAGAAAATTGGTACTCTTCGTCTCTCTCAACCAACCCAACTAATATCAGAATGACTTTTCAACTATTTTGCAGGAGAAAGTGATTAGAAACTTTTCTATTTAGTTTTTTTTTTTAATATGCTTCTTATGCTATATTCAACACAATAAAAGTACTACATGCACGATGTAACTATAGTCTACAGGGTTTCAGAGTGCAAATAAACATAATGAAAAAAAAATAACATTAGAAGTAACACAACACAACTTTTTGTTTGTTTAATTGAAGCGAATGTTAAAATTTACTTAATACTTCCACTGTGTACAATATTAAGTACAATTAAACATATAATTCCTTTCTTTGCACAAATAATTCGTTCACCATCATATAAGCATAAATATTCAGTAGAAATTTAAAATTATTCCACAGCATGAAAATAACTCAGCAAATTCATAGTTAAAAATACCTCCTTCTGATGCTAATTCCCTCTACTCTAGTTGTCCTTTCCCTGCTGCCTTGCCAACCTGATGCATTGACCAAACTCTTCCCAAACTGACTAACCACCCAGCCAGCTAGGAGTATCCTGTTCGTCTCCCTAGCTCCAGGATACTGAAAGGAATCTTGGCCCCGGTGCCCAAAACCCCTAGCAACCCGGTGCCCCCATGTGATGGTTCACCAAAACTGCAGAACCCAACAACAGAACCAGAAAATAAAAAAAAACCAGCGCTATTGTCTCTCCTGCCCCATAATTCTTCCTCCTCCCCTATTCTCATAATACCTTCCCGTATGACTCTTTCCCTGTCATATCTTCCCCTTCACTGACTCTCCTCCCCCTCATTAATTTCCTTATCTCCTCCTTTATTACCTTATCCCCTTCTTTATTATCTTATCCCCCTATTTATTATCTTATCCCCTTATTTAATGTTTTTTTCCCCCCCTTCATACGTAAATCTTTAATTAAATAAACTAAAAATTATTAACCCCTTTAATTCATTACTCAAATAATTAATGAGTCAATTAATTAATTAATTAATCATTGACTAATATGGACAAGTAATTAATAAATAAATAATTAATTAATATTATTAAGAAATAATTATTGTTTAACTAAACATATTAGGACAGTCAGATTATCAAATTAATTATAATTAATAATCCCTATGCATCTATCTAACTAGGGTTGTTACACCAGTGTTTTTGTATCTAGTTGATCAAACACTTCTTCACATTCTTCCTTAACTTCTCCTTCCATTTTCCTACTTTCGGTTATATTGGTCTCCCATGTTCTTAATATCATGTCTCCCCTGATTTGTTCTTATACAATCATCTTTGGGATTGTTGGCACTTCTTCTCTAGATGAAAACACTACTTCCTTTTGAAAAGAAACATGGGTTGTTGTAGCCTCTTTTTCCTTGAGAGCAATGTTTCCCAGTGAATGGCTTATTTCTAGGAAGTAGTTTTGAATGATTTCTATTTTAGAGAGCATGTTTTGTTGTTCTGCTTGTAGTTTCTCATCCACCTCTAGTGCATAGTCTTGAAATGTTGCTATATTCACAACGTTTCCTGCAATGGACTTCAACTCATCCTGTAACTGTCTCAATAATTATTCCTGCCGAATAACCTGTACTTGACTCATTTTCATCTTCTTGCTCGCTTTGTCTAAACTAGACTTCAACAATTTCATTTCCTATTTGTCAACAATTCTGGCGTGTTCAACTCTTTGATTTACCTCTCAAATATTATTTTCTATATGCCTTATTTGGTCCTGCAACTGAGCTATCATTTGATTTTTCTGCTTCAACCTTGTTTTCAGAGAATCAACTGAGAATAAATTAGTTGTTTCCAAAGCTCCCACAGAGCCTGCTACTTCTGTGGAAAAATATTCCTCTTCTAGGTTATGCCCATCTACGAGCACTCTATGTTTCTTCACCATTGTACCTTCTCTCAGATGCATTTCCTGTTTTACTACAACCTTCCTCTTCTTACTGAAAAAGTAGTCAGAGGAAGGTATCTCTTCTCTAGAGATAGGATTAAGGTCACTTACATATATGACTTCCAGATGGGGGGTTCCAAAAGTTGACTGTAAAGGAGTTAATGATGTAATAGGGCTGCCCAATTCTGAAGATTGGGTTTCTCCTGTTGTTTTAGGGATATCCACAGGAATAGTTGATGATAAAGGAGGAATCGTTTGACTCAACTTTGAAAGTGTTTCGAGCCTAACTTATGTTTCTGACTTTGGGTGCTTTGTTTGTGAACCTTCTGCTTTTTGTGAAGATGCTCCAGTATTCTTTGGATTTTCTTCTGCAGTCCCTTTATCATGAGCCTATGATCTGAAACCTGGGGGAATACATCCTTGAGATGGAGGAGGGGTTGTTGATTCTCCCTATAATATCTTTGGAAAACCACTTCACCTGTGCTTCTGGAAAGTTAGAAAGCTAGTCTATAGGTCGGGTGATAATTCCTGAACTCTATCTAATATTTCCTCATAGGTTTTGGCTCCCTTGAACATGTCCCCGCTGGGAGAATCTTCATGTTCATACATTTTCATATTGCAATGAGAAAGATGATTTCCTACAATTTGATAAGGATCATGTTTTATGAGTTCAAGATCTACCAATTTGATGTCTTCCAGTGCTGCAGCTTCTACCTTGGAATGACCAAAGTTAAGCAGTGAACACTTCCCAATATGTACAGGAAAACTGACCAGAAGTTCTTCTGAACTGCTTTCAATTCCGTGTCAATGCAACCTGTTATTATTTGGCAGGCCACCTCCCTGCACACCAGTCTGTCGGGAAGGAAGTTTGGAAGTCCATGAGAAGGAATCAAGCACCCGAAAACCCTGACATAGGAGAAACCCTCTTTAATAAACCAATCTGCAATCTCCCTGAGGTTTCCCACGATTGTCTCTAAAATACAAGGGGGAGCATAACCATACAAAATTTGGTGCAAAGGTATCACTACGTAGTGACAGATTTCATAAAAGAAATCTTTAACATTCTCCTCCCATAGTTTAGAGTGATAAACATGAATGGGCTCCGCACAGGCTGTATTCCATCTCCAATTCATCAAGGGGAATGGAGTCATGTAACAGATAGCATACATAATATATAAAGACACGATAAAAGAAGCAGGTAGGCCTTTCAATTTTTCCATTTGGTACTCTGCAATCTCCTTAGTTAGATTATCTGATAAAATTTTACCACAGTTGAAATTGTAACCCTCGACTACTTCAGGTAGAAGTGGCACCCATTCTGCAGGGAAATGGGTAGGTATTTTCCTCCCAAAAATTTTACATAGCATGAGAGATATATAAACCATGTATTCGTTTAATGGAGTTGTGGCATAAATGCCATGGGTATCATCTCTAAATTTCGCTGGAGTACCCCACCATTCTTTGATTATACCTAGATATGTTTGATAGAATTTTGTACACTCCTTTCTTTGAAATTTCTCTACGAATTTGGCATTATAAATGTATTTAGAAGTAGGGGACAATTTATACATTACTTGGATGTGCTCGGGTCTGAACGAGCCGACGAAAACCTTTTGTCTATTTGGAATGCTCCTTGTCTGAATGTCAGTTTTCTCTAAATCCCAGCTTATCATATCATTGTATGGCATGAGTCTCGTTCGTGTGGCTATTTTATGAAGCTCCAAATCTGCTATGTCTCTGAGTTTATCTTCAGTCTTTTCATTCCTGAAATCGTTGGGGCAATTCCTAAACTCATAGTCTAAGATTTCAAAAATCTGCCTCCAGGATTTTACTGAATCCACAACATGTGGTGTAGTGTCAGATATAACATCTCCATCTATATTTGAGGTTTCACCTGCCTCCTCACTCTTATTAGGCGCTTTTCTGGGTGCCATGATGTTTGTGCTAAAATGAAATCATGTTGCAGAGAAGAAATGTGTAAGATCTTCTGAATGTAACTCGCTCCTAGTCTCAAAGTAAGAAGGGAATTCGAAATAACAAACCTTTATTAAACTTTAAATTGTCTTAAATTTAGTGTACTGATATAGGTGACAAAAATTAAATGCTTTAATGGGGATGGTACACCTGGAGATATGCATTTCATGTTAAAAGTATCTCCATTAATCTGTTATAGATACAACCACATATCGGTGATTCAAAACTAGGATTTCGAAAGGAATTTCATTGAAAACTCTCGAATAGTGAAACATGAAAAGTTATTTAATATCATTAATCCTATTTTAAAGTTATGTCAATTACATTTAAGCACTTAATTATTTCAGGACTTTGTGTTTCGGAGTTTCGAGCATCGTGTCCCCAAGAGGTATGACACAAGTAAATCTTGGATCGTGAAACCACGATGGGATTTATTTAGGCACTAACCACTTTTTTTAACCCTTCAATTAATCGTGATCAGGGGTTACTCTTTACTTTTCATGGATTGGAGTATCGGGACTCCGACGAATTTTTAACGCAAGAAATCTTGAATCGTGAAATCGCGATGGGATTTACTATCATTAAACCTTCTTACTCCTTAATAAACATAGCATTAGCTTTTAATAATTTCACGACTTTGGGAATCTGAGTTTTAAGGAGACTCAAGTTCGACTCTTTGATTTCTTGAATTGTGACTGACTAACAATTTGTTAAGTATCAAACTTAATTAATCATGATTAAAATGGTACTTTGTGAAAAGTGCATTGGGACTTTGAAATGTTGTTTAAGTTGAGATGGACAAAAGAAAACATGTGAAAGGTTTAGAAAGTCGTTAACGTTTTTAATTATTACTTTAAAATTGGGTCAATTCCTTTTAAACAATCACTTTTTCGAGACTTCGGTACTGGGACTTTGGAGTTGTTATTAAAAAACATATTTCATGAATAGCCAAACCCCAAAGCACGAAAATCCTGAAATACCTTTTGACTCCTTTTTAGAACTAAGGGTGGCTCTGTAACCAGATAAAAATGGAGATTTGGATTTAGAGGAGAAAAATAAAAAAAAATTTAGCAAGGACCTCCCCTTCAAATTTGTTGATGGAGTTGAGATGCCAAATGCAAGGCACATTCATATTTTCTACTAATTTAGGTACATATTGACTAATATACACCATGCATTTATATACCATATATCCCTCAATCGTATAACCCTCCATACGTGCTCTTTGTCTAACAAAAGCCTTCAGTGACTTCAACTGCCTCTCCACCATCCACATTGACCTTGTGTGTATGAGGTAGTGTTCTTGTGCACTGAAAAATGTTGGAGATAGATATTGTTTCATTTGACACATTAGTCGGGGAATTTCTCTCTTCTAATACCTTATATCTTCTTTATGGATTTCTTTTGATGATAGCCACCTACAAATGTCGATGCAATAAAATAATATGAAGGCATACACAAATTTGCGTATAAAAGATAATATGTCAATAAGATCCGCTACAAAACACATAAGAAGTAAATTTTCCTTATAAAACAATACTTACCTCATGTATTTTCCAAGTACATAAATAATTTGTTTTATGTTGTTGTCAAAGTCTTCTAGGAGAGATAAAGGTAGAACATACTGTAACAAAAAACAAATAATTATGATTTGTTTCCAAAAAATGTGTACCAATAAGGAAATATATTATAACCTACTAATTACCTTAATGAATGTATGCCAATCATGTGTTTTAACCCCACCAAAATCACATTTTTTAGTTAAGATATTTTGTATGTTCGACAAAAACCCCCAGAAACCTAATTTTTCGAATGACCTCTTTTACAATATTGCTCTATTGCTCCATCAATAACCAAGGAAGACTAGTATTTTGTTCACAACCATCTCCATTAGAATTAATAATAACACTTTGCAATGCATGATTAGCCTCCTAGATGTCACAACAAATCTTTCCAATTCTCTCTTTGTCAGTCCTTCCGTCTAATATTCTCCATAACAATTATGTTATGTTCTTCGAGATATGCATTGTATCAAATAAATGAACTATTTGTAGGTGCTCATAGTATGACAATCTAATGAATTGCATCAGGTAACTTTTCATTCCTCGTGGAAGCCCATTCGTGCCTTAACGACATTCATGAAACATCAAAAAATTGAAATTAATACTAATTAATGGGACAAAATGAAATTAATACTAATGAAATTAACAAAAGATTTATATAATAGGTCATACATAAATAATTTGCATACCTTGACGATTTCTAATATATTCCAACTTCCATAGGAAAGGTGTCATTCTTCATGGTTTTTTTCTGTTTTCTTCTTTACCATTGAAATTTGCTTTGTCTGTAGTTCGATAACTATGGTTCTTAGGCAGAAAGTCGCTATACTCATCAAACACTTCCTTTGATAAACTCCTTGAACGACGAGATTTTATCCTCGAACCACAAACTAGGCATGCAAATTTACCCTTTGTTTGAAGACCTACAAGATATATGAATTAATGTAGCATCAAATTAGAGTTACAATTTAAAATAATACATGATTTTTTCAATAAATATATATAATATTAAATCACAAAATAAAGTAACAATATACCACAAAAATGTGTTAACCCG
>ML838568.1:50707-61342 GCA_009831015.1 Picea engelmannii
GACATAGAGTGATCCGATGGTTCATACTCTCCTTGATCTTAACGACCATTGATCTATGTCTCAACACCCAATTGGTCCATGATATCTATTTAAAGAGTATGGAGGGTCATTTGTCAATGATCGATTGTGAGAAACTCTCTTGTAAAATATCTCTATAATATTTTTCTTTTCATTAATAAATTGCTCCAAGTGGCCGCGTTGGCTAGGGCCGTGGATGTTTCCCCGTAGGGGATTTACCACCTGAAAACATCGGTGTGTTGATCTTTGATCTAGTTATGTGAGTTTTTATTGAAGGTGTTTGTCCTCTATTGGAATACCTGTGTTGTCAAACATAAACAAAGTGAAACTAGGTGAGAATGAATTTTCCCTAGGGAATGACTATTTGGACCATTTCCTAAGGAAATGACTATCTTGCACCAATATCCAAAACAGGCCATTCTTCGAAACTGCTCACAACTACGATCTTTGAAAGAATGATTGTCTAACAAGGTGGACCAGTCTTCTTGTTTAACCATCAAGAAGAGATATTTTCCTAGAACATTCCCCATGTTAACCACAATGGGAAAACATTGTCTATGGTACATCAACAATCCATTGAACCATTTTCATTACAAAAATGACCGTTCAATCTGGACCATTTTCAGAACTGGAAAATTCTTTTCCGTCAGAAATCTCAAACCACTTTTCGAACTGGAAAGGAACTGCTCATCGTAGACCATTTTTTGAACTGAAAAATGATTGTCCATAAATCAATAACACATCAGTGCTCCCTCCCAACCTACGATTCATCTCTTCCTTTTTCAATAGGTAAGTCATCTCCACGAGCTCCATATTGAGTACGCAAACTCTTTCATATTGGACAAAGGATTTACTAAAATTTATGCTTATATGCTCATCTGTGGAGGTATATATATATTGGAGAACCACTTATCTTTTTTGTACTTCATCATCGAGAATGTAATTCTTGATCTCAAAGTACTTTGGTCTTTCTGGAACACTGGTTTTATCTAAAGTCTTCATATATCTTTGATCAATATAGTGTGTCATTATTGGATTCATCTTTTGTTCCCCAGTAGCTTATAACATCATGGAAAGGCTCAAACTGGAACATATCCATGTGGCACTTCTTCTTTCATCATGAGATCTTTTTCATGGATTGGAAATCCATCATCCTAATCTCCTGAGTAATCATTATGATACAATATCTCTTTTATAGAAAGTCTTCACCACGCTTTTGTTGTGCATTGGAGGTTCTCCACCAAGTTGTCTTCTTCCATATGCATACAAGGGTCTCTTTTTGGTATACCTCAAAGAATTGAGTTTTCTATACATACTCTCTTTGTTCAATTATTCTGTAGAACATTCTTTGCATTCATCTGATGTCAATTCCAACCTATGATATTGTGAATGATATAATGTCTAATGTAGAGATATATCTGGTTTACTGGAATAAATAATCATCATAGTATTCTCCCTCCATCTAGGATAACCTCTAGTTATGTATCTTGCAATGATTACATTCATAAGTTGTTCATACACTGTTCTTCATCACAACTTTCAGTACCTCTGCTTGATTGATTTTAGTGAGTTCATATCAGGCTGGTAATCTTGTGATTCTCGATACAATGACTGCTTGTTCTAGATTTTCTCTCTTTCTTGGAATATTCATGTTCTTCCTCATGTTTCTCTTTAGATCTTGGGTCCATGGAGTTTTCTATAGATTCCATGCTATGAATATTCCATCTTGTTCCTTTCATAGTAGGATCATGGATGTGGATGGATAACCAAGGATTCTTTAAGGCTTCTTTTTGAAGAAGATTTCTTCTAAGGTTAAAAAGAACACATACTTATTTTCATGGATGCTACCATGGATATATACTTTATCACCTTTAATGGATCATATAATTAGCTCCTCCTAATCCTTGATTCATATATGAATGCATGATCTTATTTTGGAAATATATAATCAGTTCCCTCCATCTAGGAGAGTCCATGCTTTCGTTTGCATCCTTATTTCCTTCTACAAAGTGTTACAAATCTTTTTCCAATTTCCTCTTGATTGTTGACTTCTTTCTTTCTTTACTTATTCTAGGTTTCTTTCTGATTTCGGCTTATCTTCCAGCTTGTCTTATATTCATAGTGATAGCAGTCCTTATCTTATTTTTCTTCCATAAGCATAGTTTCTCTTTCAACATATTATCTTCTAAAAAAAATAGATATGCAAGATATGTATCGAAAACATGGTATGTACAAGAACTATGAAGAGTATTGTTACCTTGTCTTAGAAGAAGAAGTATGTTTTGCCCTGCTTAGTTTTCTTTGAGGGTTCCCTTTCTTAAGAAAGTGATGCTTCGTGTGTTTCCTTCCTTTTCTTTAACTCGAGATAATGATTCTTGTAGTGACCATACTTTTGACAATTGAAGCATGAATCCTTGACATATCTTTCTCTTGATTTGTTTTCTTCCTGGAGCCAAACTTCTTTTTGTTCCTAAAATCCTTGAACCTTATTTTTAAGGCTTGATCATCGTACTTCTTTTGGGGTTTCTCTTTTTCACTGATCCTTGATTCTTCTTGAGCACAGCAAGTCCAAAGTTCTTCAAATGTAGGATACTCCTTCCTTGTGTTCATGTTTGTAGAAAATGCATCCCACGTCTTGGTAAGACCATTGAGTACTATGTTTTCCAATTCCTTCTCTGAAATGATCTCTTCAATATCTTGTAGTTGATATCTTAACTAAGATATTTTCACAAGGTATGATGTTATGCTATCATCATCATTCATCTTCATGTCACAGAGCTCATTCTTTATACTCATTACTTTTCCAATGTTTCTGACTGAGAAGAGGTTTGTTAGGGCATCGTACATATTCTTCAATGAGTCAAGATGGGAGATGTAGGGTATCACGTGGTCTTTTATAGAGTCCACTATGATACTCATGGCATTGATATCACCATCTTTGAACTTCTCCATAACTTCAATGCCTTGTGGTTCCTTCTCTTGTCCTTCTTCAAACTTTGGTTCCATGATCTTTACTTTCACGATATCCAACACTTTATTCTTGGCAAGGATGAGGTCAATCCTTGTCTTCCATGCTCTGAAGTTATAAGATCCATCTAAATTTTTTTCTGACTTCATAAAGTAATTCATGGCTGCTTTGAGTTTCTCAACCCAATATTTGACCAAAAACTCCAACTTGATGTCTTAGCTTGAAGAGGGTACCAGGAGATGCGTTAGGATAGGGTGCACTGGTCTCTCTAGAAATTAGGTTAATCCCTTCACTTAAGGTTCCTCAATGAGAGGTTTAGGGTTTATGCAACTGCACCTGCTATTAACTCTAGAGACAATTCTTTGGTGACTGCTCTTGCTAGAAACCCTGGCGACAGTTCTTCAATGAGATTAATATCTTTATGGTTGTGCTCCCTTCTAGTGGTTAGAATAAATGAAGGAGGTGTGGGTCCATAACCTATTAGAATATGATGGATGTGCTCAATTTACCATAGACAATATCACTATATTCACCCAACCATAGGTCATTCAGTGAAAATCACTTCGGAAGTAAACCATGGACTAGATAGCCAAACAAAGGGTAGCACACCTTTCTCCAAGGATAGTGCACCAAACAAGAGTTGATCAGATAGTCCAAACCATAACCAATATATTTTCCAAGACAAAAACATAATATTCTAGCTGCAGTAGCTACAACGGTAACTTCTCCTCCAAACTTGTGCACAAACTAGCTAACTGCAGTGCGCACAAGTGAGCTCTGCAGTTCTAAGAATGTCTGCCAAAATGAAGATTGGCCTCCTATATTTATACTAATTTTGGCTAACTACCTGGGCCGACTTCTCATTCTGGGTGCCTATTTACTTAGTATATAATATTTATTCAGGCTGACTTCTTCTCTTGGAGGATAATAACCTAATACAAATTATCCTCTTGAGTCAACTTGTCTTCTAGGGTTATTACCCAACTCATTAGGGTTTCTTCTTGCTTCCCATAATATTTTATTCTCATTAGGTTTACACATGGAGGTAAATACCCCACGCAACTACCATAATATCAACAAAGGGACTTGTGCATAATTGCTCTGGGTTCGATCAGGATCCCAAGGAGTTGATCCGACTCAAGACAAGGAAATATCCAGAGGCCGGGAGGTCGCAAAACCCCAGGCAGGGAGGGGGGTTGCATCAAGTTGTATCAGAGCTTAGATTGTTTATTTTTGTAGAAGAGAGAAGAGAAAGAATATACTCTGATACACACCATCAGGTGGTATCAGAGGACATAATTTATTTATGTAGGAAAATGAGGTAATATGATGACATCAAGTAGTATTAGAAGGCCAAAATTTGTTTGCAGACAACATTCAGGAAGACAGTGAAAGGAGATGACCTAATAACATCAGGTGGTATCAGAAACAAAAATTTTCCTATAGATAATGGGTGAAAGGAAGAAATTAAGGTATTGATGCTCTGTGAGGAGGTTGTTGCATGAGCATAGCAGCAAAAACTTAAAAATCCAGGTGAGTTGTAAGAGAATATGGAGATGCTCAGAGATATAGAGTAATCCATAGGATTTTCAAGAGGGCAGGTAGAAGGTATAAATGGATATTAAAGGCCATGAGCGTGGTCGAAGAGAAAGACGCAAGAAGAAATGAAATCCAGAGATGGATCTATAGCTCATTGAGATAAGAGTTGTTGAAATAATGTAATTGCAAAGAGTATTCTTATTATTATTTGACATATTATTCATTGGATCAATCCCCATTGTGGATTGATCATGTCATCTATTGTAATAAGACCAAATCCCATTTTGTGGATTGGTAAAATGATGATTATAATAGGAATAATAAGAAGTCGGCCCCAACAGATATTTAAGAGGCCCGAGAATATAATAAAGGTGGTTATAACCACCCAGTTGGAGAAGTTGGCCCTGCCAGTGAAGAGACACTTCACACATGCTAGTCTAATATAAATAAGGAGGCTAGCACCTCACTTATACTGTCACATACCCACTACCTCAATCAAGTTTTTTGTTGATTTCTGCAGAATCAGAACCCCCAAATTACCTATGGAGGCCTACTACAAGCTAGCTCTTTCTCTCTTTCTCAGTTCCCATGTGATCGCGGGTAATGATCATGGTTCAAATAAATGCAGCACCTCTTTGTATTTCACGCCTCAGTGCTACAGTGATGTCGAATCATTTGACTTTGCAACCGTCGAACCCTGACAGGGCTAGCGATCGGCCAATAGGGACAAATCCCTACAGGGTTAGCAAATGGCCAATAGGAACAAATCCCAATAGGGCTGGAGAACGGCCAATGAGAATAAGCGTCGTCGAACGGTTAAGTGGAGTATAGGTGGAAGAGGGGGAATACAACACGGTAGTCAACAGGACAGGAGGGGGCCCCATTTCACATGCCACACTATTCCGCCCCCCCCCCATTAAAGGCAGAATGGCAAGGGGGGTCCAGAATTCACCTGAGCACTGTTGATCAAGGTGAATTAATCTCGATCGTTCGAGAGTTTCACATCCAATTCCGGACCCCCCCCCCACCGCTAAAGGCATAATAGCAAGGGCGCTCCAGAATGAAACCTCAGCCTTATATCTGAGCGGGTGGATTCTGGCCATCCGGATTTGCTCGTTTCTTATCTTAATGCGCATTAACGCCCCAACTTAAAGCCGACATCTCTTCCTCACATCGGATGGTCGTTACAGACCCTGAGATTATCCTAAATAATCTCATCTGTTCATCGGGTTTATCATTACGATATTCTGAACTCTCGATCACGGGACTCCTGAATTCTCGATCCCTGGTTTCCCGATGCGGTTAATCTCTTGACACGTAACCTTCGTCAATTAGACGGTTCAGATCTATCCTGGGGTTTTCACCATGGAAAATCCCGAGCCCTAGTCATCAGGATTCCCGATTCCGCGATTCCTGATTCCCCAAAATGGGTAATCTTACGATAGGTGGCCTTCGTCAATCGGACGACTCAGATCTATTCCGAGGTTTTCACCATGGAAAATCCTGAACTCTCGTCATCAAGATTCCCGATTCCGTGATTCCCGATTCCCCGAAATGGGTAATCTTACGACACATGGCCTCCGTCAATCAGATGGTTCAGATCTATTCTGAGGCTTTCACCCCTATACACTGGGGTCTTAACCCTCGGGTAACTCCAGATAGGTCCAACAGCTGTCAGGTTTTTCAGTCGAGATCTGACAGCTCAGATTGGTTCCTACTCATGCATTCTTCCATGACTCCCTAGACATAGACAAATCGATAGTCCAGATACTCCTAGGGACCTTAGGGATCTACGGTCCCAATTTCTTCGCTACCCACTATTGTTCCTGAGTTTGTACTTAAGTCTCAAAAGTACAGTGTCAAGGAATCCAAAAGTGGTTAGGATATGGAGAAGGGAGGGCATCAACCTTCGGAGAAAGAACTTAAGGGAGATTTCTTCGTTGGGGTTGTCTGGCTTTGAACTGTTCCTGAATAGTTATGTCTTTTTCAATGGCTTCCCATGATTGCTCAAGTTCGGCCTGGTTAGTTTTCGTTTTAAGGATAGTGTTGAAGAGGTTTAAGGTGATGTGTGTTTGGTTCAATAACCTAGGTTCAACATTAGGTTGAGTTGGTACAGGAACTTTCATGGGGGAACAATGCAGGTAGGAAAAACTTTAAGAGAGGTTAAGTGATGTCTCAATTTAGTCTTGTAAAAGATAAATTACAGTTGCAGAATTAGAATACGGATGTGAATCTAAGGCTCGTTCCCGTAACTGTATTATATTTTAATAAAAGGGGTGAGATGGGAGAAAAACGTTGAGCCGTTTACAGTGTCAAGTTCCTACCAGGGGAAAATCTCACGAAGTAAAAGGGAGAAGAAAATATGTAAGAAAATAACCGATGTAACAAAAAACACATGTAGAATTCTGAAACTGCAGATTCGTCTTACACCGCTGATAGCTGGTGCAGAGGAAAGACAATAAACAATTACAGAAAACCCAAATTTATTCATTATAGTAGTTGTCGTACTAAAGTATAACGAAGCACATCAATTATGAATATGAATTGACATCAAAAAATGAGGAACAAGAAAGCAAACTTGTAATACAGTAGTGACGGAATTGAGAATCTCAGATCTACTTGTATTAAATCTCAATGTAAAAACTTTCTTACAAAATCTCAAAAAGGGTCCAGCCATGTTTATTTCTCTCTGGGGTATATTTATACAATTTTTACAAAGCAGGTAGAATCTCAATAGTCGCAAAATTTCAGTTATGATAGAGGAGAGAGAAATCACTCCATTTCCCCTACTCGGTCTTCACTTAGTGCCAGGTGCTCGTCTTTGCGCGGACTCGGTGCAGGTGATACATCTTTCCACAAGCTGAGATACGAGTCGTGAAGGCTCTACTTGATAGTTGGCCTCGACGAAGTAACATTCTCGGGCTAACTGTTGTAGCTTGTCTTCCATTTGTGCACCGATGATGTCGAGGGAACTTAGTTGCGCACTGGGTTTGATCATGTGCTTATCAACTTGGGCCATGTCCACCATATCTATCTGAGAGATATCGGCCAAATATCTCTCATCCTTCTCTTTCAGATCAAGTGATATATGTTCCACATTCATTTTCATTGCTTCTGCATCACCTCCACTATCCATACTCAACAACTTGTCGTCTATGGAATTAAAAGCTTCTTCTAAAGAATCGGTTAGCTTTTGGGCTTGCTCCTTTCCCAGGGCAATGTTGTGCTCCCAATCCTTCAATAGAATATTACATCTTGTTTGTTCTGGGATGGCGAGCCCGGGAGCACCTGTTGAGACTCTGTTATTTGTGTCTATCACCGCCTGCTGGAAGGTGACCTGAGCCGCTTCTGCATCCCTTTCTCTGGCAGTCAGGTTCTCGGAAACCTGATTTATCAACAGACAATTTTCTTGGATCTCTCCTATCCTGGCGAGCAAACTTTGCTGAGACGAAGAGATTCTACTCCAAATTCCAATTGCCTGGGATTTGAACCTCTCAACGTTGATCATTCTTCTTTCGGTGATCTCTACCCGAACCTGCAGCTCTTCAATCATAGTCCTCTGTTGACCCGCTTGTATCCGACCGTCTCGGACCACTAGATGTGGTTGCTCGAGCTTGGTTTTGAGCACCTCTGTTTCATTTTTATCAGCCAGTCGGGCCAATTCTATCTCCACGGTCACCTAGCCTTTAACATTTTCCGTGGCCGAGGCCAATCTAGCCTCGAGAGTCCTGATCAGGCAATTTTTCCTTTTGAGTTGGTTCTTTAAAATTACGACCGAAAATTGATTCGTCGATGCATACGCTCCTAGCATCCCTACGATCTCAGTGGTGAATTGCTCATTCTTTTTATTCTTTCCATCAGTCATAACTTTGTATTTCTTAGCAGTCGACTCTCCCTCCTGGTAGAATTCCCTCTTTACTACCTCTTTTCTCTTTTTATCAAAGAAAAACTCATTTAGAGGAAGTTCCTCTGCTCTTGTGGGCCTCAGTTCCTCATTGAATATCCATCCTTCTTCGATATTTCCTTGCGTCGACTGTAAGGGGGTGACAGAAGTGATGGGTTCCCTGATTTGTTTCGTTGATTTTATTGGGGTGTCGACTGGGCCCTGCTTCTTGGCATTTCAGGGGTCTTTGTCTCGGTTTCCATATTCCATTTCTTTGGCGGGTCCGAAGTCTGTGCCTCTGCTTCGAGCTTCTTTGTTTGTTTCCCCTCATCCTGGCGTTTTCCCGAGTCAGGAGTTGCATCTTTGGGACCTTCAGTATCCTTCTATTTCGTCTCAGAAACACTCGGACTCTCACCTCACAACACAGTGGGTGGGCAGCTTCATCTATGCTCCTAGAATTTTAATACAGTGGCCATGTCTTCGGGAGCCAAGGATCGGATCCGGGCTAGAACTTCTTCATAAGACCTCGCCCCTCGGAAAATGTCATCTGGAGGATAATTCTCATGCTCAAACCTCTTGAGCCCATAATTAGCTAAATGGTTGCTCACAACCTTCTGTGGATCATGTTTCTTATACTTGATGGAGAGAAAATTTAGGTCTTCCAGGGCTGCGGCCTCGTCTTTGGCATGCCTGAAAGCCAATAAAGAATAAGAATTCAGCGAAATGGGAAAATACAACCACACCTTCTTTGAGTATCCTTTGAGTTCTTTACTCAACCCACCAATTACTATCTGTCGGGTGACCTTGCGACAAGCCAGCTTGTTGGGAATGAACAATGGTAGCGCAAGCGGGGGAATAGCAGCACCGAACACTCTGAAGTACGGGAAATCTACCTCCACGTACCAGTCCACTATGCCACTCAGATTTGCTGCAATGTTGTCCGAGATACGAGGTGGTGGGTGACCAAAAAAGGCGATATGCAGGGGCACCATCACCCAGTTAAAAAATTTGTATGCGAAACTTTCCGCTTTATTTTCCCATAGCTTTTCGTGATATACATGTATGGGTCTGTCTTCGACCGGAGTCGAAGTCCAGCTCATCAATGGAAATGGTGTCATGGAACATATCGTGTCCATAATATATGCGGACATGAGGAATGAGGACGGCCTCCCAATTTCCTTCTGCTCCCGATACCCTGTGACCTAGTTGGATAAACTATCCGAGAGTATCTTTGCCCAATTAAAAGAGAAACCTGTTGTGACCCGAAACATTAGAGGCACCCACGCAATGAAAAAATGCAATGTGTCCTCTCTCCCAAATAGCCGGCATGTCATCATGGCCACATATTTATACTGTGGCTCCAACGAAGCGATTGAATAAACACCATGGTCATTTTCTCTTAATTTTGCGGTGCGCGAAACCTAATCCTTTATCAAACCGAGCATGGTTTTATCATATTTTGTGCACTCCTTATCTTTGAATTCCTCCAGGAAATCAACACCATATGTGTATTCATATGTCATCGAGATCTTATACATGGTTTGAATATGTTCCAGCCTAAAAGTCCCGACCATGACCCGCTGCCCATTCATGATAGTCTTGGTGGGTATCTCTACGTGATCCAACGCCCATTGGATCATGTCATAATATGGGAGAAACCATGGTCTGGCTGCTACCTGGTGCATTCTGGACTGGACAACTATCTTATATTTGGTGTTTAGCTGATCCTTTTCATTGTCGTTTGAGTCGTCTGAATAATTCACCAATTCCGATTGTACAATGTATGAAACAAATGAACAGTTGGGGATTGAGTCGACACTTTGAGGTGAAGTGTCAGAGACATTGTCTGAGCCTTGTCCTGCGACCTTGACATTCACCTTTGCTGCTTTCCATGGAGCCATAGACGAAGCTTGTGTTTTCGCTCTTCTGTGATAGAACTGTGTATACATGCAGAAATTAGTTTACTCAGAAGTGATGAGCTCTGCATGCTTATGAAAATGCGTTCGTTATAATGAAATGAAACTCTTATATATATTTGAAAACTCAGTAATTTTCAAAATAAGCATGTCAAATCGTAATTAGAAATAAATTGATTGCGTAAAATCCGATCTTATATGCGTATATTTACCCTATTTCTCCATAAATGTCATAAATTTTTGGTTGTTTGACCGTCAGTCGAAGTATGGAGAGAAATGGCTACCTCGGGAAATGTGCAAGTCTCGAGGCG
>ML838568.1:77163-90330 GCA_009831015.1 Picea engelmannii
CGTAGGGTAGAATACCCCACAACAACTATGGGACAATCATTTCTACACATATACAACTACCATTGTTGCTTCTACCCATAAGCACATAGGAAGATCTTGATCATGGATCATAGTCTTCACACTTCCAGTATGGTTATGTTCTTTCGTTCAACTACAACGTTTTTTTGGGAATTATAGGGAGTAGTGAGTTCCCTCTTGATCCCAACATATTTGCAGAAGTTCACAAAATCTTTTGAGGTATATTCTCCTCCATTGTTTGACCTGAGTATCTTAATCTTCCTTTCAGAAAGGTTCTCTATCAAGGCTTTGAATTCCTTGAACTTGTTGAACAATTCATCTTTAGATTTCAAGAAATATATCCAGGTTTTACGAGAGTAATCATCAATGAATGATACTTAATATACATACCCACTAATGGAGGATGATGGCATTGGGCCACACACATCTAAATGAATGATTTATAGGACTCCTTCTATCTTGTTGTCCCTCTTCGGAAATGGGTTCTTGATGTTCTTCCCTTGTGCACATCCATTGCATACATCTTTATGGTCACCTTTGAGTTCTGGTAAACCTGTGACCACTTTGCATATGTATGGTAGTGACTTGTAGTTGACGTGGGCTAACCTTATATGCCAAAGTTCACATGAGTTTTCAATGGCATGGGTCATGGTAGCCTCTAAGTGACCCTTTATCTTATACAAGCCATTTTCTTCACTTCCAATGATGATTTCTTCATCTAAGGTTTCTCCTTTAGCCCACATAAGAACTTCTCCATCTATAAAGGCAACTTTGAAGCCTTTCTTTTCTAAAGCTAAAATGGAGAGTAGGTTCTTATTCAAGCCTGGTACATATAGTATGTCCTTCATTTTTAATGAATTCCTTGAATTTAGTTTATGGTTTGATTATCCCACTCCCTTGATGGATTATTGGGAATCATCTCCAAGTGTCACTTTCTGAGAAAAATTCTTTTCTGAGATACAAGAGAGAATGTCTCTTTGTCCCGTCATGTGTTTGGATGCACCACTATCAATGAGCCAAGTGTCCTCTCTGGGTATTATAGATCCTGAGAGGGTCGAGATCAAGACATGGTCTTTGATCTGCTCTCTTATCATATTTGTGGGTGGCTCTTCATCTTCGACTACATGGGCATGGAGCCTCATGTGTTTTCTCTTGTATTCTTCTCATCTAGCTGGAAAAAACTTCACAATCTGTCCCATCTTTTCACAATGATAGCATTGTACAGATGAGTAGTTCCTTTCCTTTCATTGTCCTTTCTTATGAAATCTCCTTGGATGAGATTATTTATGATTGAATTTGTTTGACTATTGAGGATATTTATGAGTGTCCTTTTGGAATTAGGGTTTCTTCCTTCCTCCTTTGGTGTGAGTAGCTAGGGCTTGATCATCATCTCTTTCTAGTAATTCTTCACGATTCACTACTCTTGTTTCTTCTTGGATGCATTCTTCCCATAGACTATCAAACTTTAGTTTCTCCATTCTGGCACATATCATTTAGATGAATGCATCCCAAGGTCTTGTGAGACCATTTAGGGCCATCATTATGAGTTTGTCTTCATCTATGGTATCTCCAATATCTTCTAGTTGTTCTTTGAATTTTTAGATTCTGGAGAAGTATTCCTAAATCGTTTCTCCTTTCGACATCCTTGTATTCTATAGTTGAGTTATTAGATTCATATTTCAGTTTATGTTCTTTCCTCATCTGGTCTATTCAAGGCATCAAACATTTATTTCGGAGTCTTATTAGATGACACATAAGGAATCAAGTGGTCTTTGATTGAATCTGCAATAATTCTTTTGGCCCTGATTGTGTCCTTTTGATGCTTTGCCTTTTCTGCAGCATCGACGGGTTCTGGTACTTCTTCTTTGACTAATATTGATAGGTAATTCTCTTCAAGAATGAGGCCAATCCTATACTTCCAAGAATGTAAGTTTTCCAGTCCTTCTGGATTTTCAACAAGCTTAACGCTTGTAGACATCTTTACTTGGAGCTAGGAAAATGACCGAAAAATGAAAGTGCTCAAAATAAAAAAATGAACTTACCAGGAGGTGTGCTTAGCTGAGGCGAGTAACCTGGTGTGTTTGGATATGAGAAAATAAAACCTTTGCTCCTCCAAATTTGATCTGTGGATTTCTGAACTAGTGCTTCTGGTACCTATGGTACTTTGGTACTTCTGGTACACTAGTTTTCTGGTACTTCTGGTACTTTGTGAAACTAGGGTTTCACTTTCTGGGAGATCCAACCACTGAAAAGGTGCGATGAGAGTGCCAAAGTGATCCTTAGAGGAGGGCACACTTTTCTAGATGGTTTTTGGGATGAAAAGCTTCACCATCAAAAAGCCCTAATTTTCATGTACGACAACAATGACGTTTTTCACTCTTCTGAAAGATGCTTCCTTCAGCTTGGCTCTAAAACCATGTTAATGTTTCAGCCATTATTATAGTTCTTTGTATTTCATTAAATAACAATAGCATAATCCAAGATCATTAAGAAATACACAATAACAAGAGACACAACATTTATCCTGGGAAACCCTCTAGGGGGAGAAAACCCAACAAAACTTCCTTAATATAGATAGCCAATACAATTCCAAGATATCTCCTAAACTAATGCAGAAGATCCTCTCCCAGATATGCACCACTCTCTCTCCTTCTTATTTAACAGCAGATCCAAAACTTTTCTCTCAAAATGAGCAAGTGTTTTGTGTGTCTATGTAACACCCTGTTTCCCCCAAATTTGTAATTAATCCTAATATAGGAATTACCATGCTAAAGCATGATGAAAATGTGAATGTATGATGTGAATGGACCTTATGAAGAAGGTTGATGAATGTAAATAACATTATGAATTTATATTACAGGACTGTTGAGAGGGGATGTGCTGAAAAAGAGACCATAATGGCAGTGGAAGGCACCTGGAAAGTTGGCGTTAACTTCCACCGAGAATTAATACCATATTTGGACTTCACTATCCCGGAGAACCAAAAGCAGCTCGCTGGCCCCGAATTAAAGGTCTCGCAGGCTGGTAGGTAGATGTCTTAATGAGGGATGGGAGGTGAACCGCCCATCCGTAGAGCTGTCAGGCCTGACCAGCGTGAGGGTAATCGCGCCACACACAACCTCACAAGAGGATAAGGCATGGGGGATAAGCGATTGGGAGGGGGGGACACAAGGGGAGAAATCTGGCAATATGCAGAGGGAGTGATAGCAGAGAGGAAGGAGAGTAACCTTCGCTCCTGGTCACTAGCAGACAGAGATGCAGTCTCATAGCATCGTGGTCTCAGCTCAGGGGTGGCTAGTGGTAAATCCGCTGGGAGTCGCTGAGCCTACGGTTGGGTGGAAACGAGCACCCCTCTCAGCAGTTTCATAACCCCTTGTGTTACTTTATGATAAGTGTTTTGCCTTTGGCATCTTGAAATATGTGTATTTTGATAATTATGCTCATAAGTTGTGAAACTATGAATGATTTCATTATAAGAATGTCTATATGGTGTTTTGATCAGTACTAGTAGTTGTATATTTGTATGGAAAGACTACATATGGCTTATGTCCTCATGAAAAGTTATTTATATGCTTACTGATCTAATTCAGACTTCACATCTGGTTCTCGGGAGGGTGGTACCCTTATATGCCTCAGATAGCACCCTGTGTAAACCTCCCCATAGAGATACCCTCCTTGTAAATCCCATCAAGAACTGGGAAAGAGAACATGAAGGCGTAAGACCTTAGTAACCCTACACGAGGAGGAACGATCCTCTTGAAAACCTGAGATGATAGCATAAGGAAGAAGTATTGAATCGGCGGACGAGGTCTCGTCGGGAGATCTATGGTCACTCACGACCATCAGGTCGGAAGAAGAAGCTGGAAGGTTAAGTACCTTAACCATAAATAGGTGTTGATCGATGGACGAGATTCTGTCAGGAAATCTGCAATTACACCTGACCATTAGATTGGTAGGAGAAAGTAGGGTGTTAAACGATTTCTCACTTGGTTTCTCTGTGTCTTCGTGGGTGTTGGAGCCGCCTTTGTTTTTGGCCTGTCACAATTTTCAATTTAATACTTGAAATCTAAAGTTGATTTTCTTTTCCCTTCCGAGATGATGAGACCTCTAAAACCTGGTCGCGTGAGAAGCGATTTTCTACTCTCAAAACAAGTCCACTTTCGTAAGAATGTTCGCTCATTTTTTGTTTTACTTCGAGATCTCACAAGTCGGATGCTATAACCCATGAATTCACATGTCTCGAGTCACGAAACGGCGAAGTCGTTTTAAATTTTCACTCAAGACAGTAACCAGGGTAATATCTTTTAACTTACGATTAGACGTCGTCGGGGTTTCACACCTCGGCGTTCGTCAAGTCTGAAATTTTATTTTTACATCCCCGAGAGCCAAGAACGTGAAGTCCTTTCTGGATGACCCATGTCAAGGATCAGAGGTGAAAAGCTAACCAAGGTAAAAGTTGTTCTCGGCATTTCGCCACTCGCCATTATCTTTTTCAAAAATTCCATCTTCTAAACCCTGACTCACAAAGTCACGAGGTAATCATAACATGATTAATTAGTCACTTAATTCAAGAATATCTCCCCCCTAATTAAGTCTTGACTCGCAATCTCATGGCTTCGCAACTCGGCGTATAAATCTCCCAGAAACTTGTCCTCAAAATCCCGAATCGCGATACGATGAATGAAAAAGTTATAAAATTAATTATGCCTCCAAATCACAATTACCTTTAATTAAACCAAATTGGTCCTCACAGTCTTGGGAGTTAGGGACTCAAAATGTTAAAAGAAATTCCAAGATATAATGAATGGAGAAGAAATTGATTAGCATTGGCAGGATTGGATTAATTAAGATAAAGCAAGATATATCTCGTGCCTCGAGGCTTGCACATTTCCGGAGGTAGCCATTTCTCTCCATACTTCGACTGACTATCAAACCGCCAAAAATTTATGACATTTATGGAGAAATAGGGTAAATCTACACATATAAGATCGGATTTTACGCAATAAATTTATTTCTAATTATGATTTGACAGGCTTATTTTCAAAAGTACCGAGTTTTCAAATATATATAAGAGTTTCATTTCATTATAACGAACTCATTTTCATAAGCACACACAACTCATCACTTCTGAGTAAACTAATTTATGCATATATACGCAGTTCTATCGCAGAAGAGTGAAAATGCAAGCTTCAGATATGGCTCTGCGAAAAGAAGCAAAGGTGAATGTCGAGGTCGCAGGACAAGGCTCAGACAATGTCTCCGACACTTCACCCCAAAGTGTCGACTCGGTCCCCAACTGGTCATTTGTTTTAGACATTCTGCAATTGGAATTGGTGAATTATTTAGACGACTTAGACGACAATGAAAAGGATGAGCTAAACACTAAATATAATATAGTTGTTCAATCCGGAATGCACTGGGTAGTAGGCAGACCATGGTTTCTCCCATATTATGACATGATCTGATGGGCGTTGCATCACGTAGACATACCCACCAGGACTATCATGAACGGGCAGCGGGTCACGGTCGAGACTTTTAGGTTGTAACATATTCAAACAATGTATAAGCTCCCGATGACATATGAATACACATATGGTGATGAGTTCCTGGAGGAATTCAAAGATAAGGAGTGCACAAAATATGATAAAACCATGCCCGGTTTGATAAGGGATTGGGTTTCGCGCATCATGAAATTCAGTGCAAATGACTGGGGTGTTTATTCAATCGCTTTGTTGGAGCCACAATATAAATATGTGGTCATGATGACATGCCGGCTATTTGGGAGAGAGGACACATAACATTTTTTCATTGCGTGGGTGCCTCTAATGTTTCAGGTCACAGAAGGTTGCTCTTTTAATTGGGCAAAGATACTCTCGGATACTTTATCCAACTGGGTCACAGAGTATCGAGAGTAGAAGGAAAGTGGGAGGCCGTCCTCATTCTTCATGTCCGCATATATTATGGACGCGATATGTTCCATGAAACAATTTCCATTGATGAGATGGGCTTGGACTCTGGCCGAAGACAGACCCATACATGTATATCACGAAAAGCTATGGGAAAATAAAGAGGAAAGTTTCGCATACAAAATTTTCAACTAGGTGATGGTGCCCCTACATATCGCCATTTTTGGTCACCCACCACCTCGTATCTTGGACAACATTGCAGCAAATCTGAGTAGCATAGCGGACTGGTATGTGGAGGTAGAGTTCTCGTACTTCAGATTGTTCGGGGCTGCTGTTCCCCCGCTTGCGCTACCATTGTTCATTCTCGACAAGATGGCTTGTCGTGAGGTCGCCCGACAGACAGTAATTAGTGGGGTGAGTAAAGAACTCAAAGGATACTGAAAGAAGGTGTGGCCATCTTTTCCCATTCGGCTAAATTCTTATCCTTTATTGAATTTCAGGCATGCCAAAACCGAGGCCGCAGCCCTGGAAGACCTAAATTTGGTCTCCATCGAGTATAAGAAACATGATCCACAGAAGGTTGTGAGCAACCATTTATCTAATTATGGGCTCAAGAGGTTTGAGCATGAGAATTATCCTCCGGATGACATTTTCCAAGGGGTGAGGTCTTATGAATAAGTTCTAGCCTGGATCTGATCCTTGGCTCCCGAAGACACGACCGCTATATTAAAATTCCAGGAGCATAGACGAAGCTGCCTCCCCACTGTGTTGCGAGGTGAGAGTCTAGATGTTTCCGAGACGAAACAGAACGATACTGAAGGTCCCAAATATGCAGCTCCTGACTCGGGGAAATGCTAGGACGAGGGGAAACAAACAAAGAAGCCCAAAGCAAAGGCACAGACTCTAGACCCGCCAAAGAAACAGAATCCGAAAACCGAGACAAAGACCCCCGAACCGCCAAAGAAGTAGGGCCCGGTCGACACCCTAGGAAAATCCGGGGAACCCATTACTTCTGTCACCCCCTTGCAGTCAACGCAAGGAAATATCGAAGAAGGATGGATATTCAATGAGAAACTGAGGCCCATAAGAGCAGAGGAACTTCCTCCGAACGAGTTTTTCTTTGATAAAAAGAGAAAAGTGGTAGTAAAGAGGGAATTCTACCAGGAGGGAGAGTCAACTGCTAAGAAATACAAAGTTATGACCGATGGAAAGAATAAAAAGAATGAGAAATTTGCCACTAAGATCGCAGGGACACTAGGAGCGTATGCATCAACGAATCAATTTTCGGTCGGACTTTTAAAGAACCAACTCAAAAGGAAAAATTGCCTGGTCAGGACTCTCGAGGCTAGATTGGCCTTGGTCACAGAAAATGCTAAAGGCCAGGTGACCATGGAGATAGAGCTGGCCCGACTGCCTGATAAAAATGAAATAGAGGTGCTCAAAACCAAGCTCAAGCAAGCACATCTAGTGGTACGAGACGGTCGGATACAGGCAGGCCAACAAAGGACTATGATTGAAGAGCTGCAAGCTCGGGTAGAAATCACCGAAAGTAGGATGATCAACGTTGAGAGGTTCAAATCCCAGGCAATTAGAATTCGGAGAAGAATCTCTTAGGCTCAGCAGAGTTTGCTCGCCAAGATAAGAGAGATCTGGGAAAATTGTCAGTTGATAAATTAGGTTTCCGAGAACTTGACTGCCAGAGAAAGGGATGCAGAAGAGACTCGGGTCGCCTTCCAGGAGGCGGTGATAGCCACGAATAACAGAGTCTTGGCAGGTGCTCCTGGGCTCGCCATCCCAGAACAAACTAGAGGTAATATTCTGTTGAAGGATTGGGAGCACAACATTTCTCTGGGCAAGGAGCAAGCCCAAAAGGTAACCAATTCTTTAGAAGAAGATTTTAATTCCATAGACGACGAGATGTTGGGTATGGATAGTGGAGGCGATGCAGAAGCATTAATGCAAATGAATGTGGAACAGATCTCACTTGATCTAAAAGAGAAGGATGAGAGAGATTCATCCGATATCTCTCAGATAGATATGGTCGACATGGCCCAAGTTGATAAGCACATGATTAAACCCAACGCGCAACTAAGTTCCCTCGACATCATTGGTGCACAAATGGAAGAGAAGATACAACAGTTAGCCCGAGAATGTTACTTCGTCGAGGCCAGCTGTCAAGCAGAGCCTTCATGACTCGTATCTCAGCTTGTGGAAAGATGTATCGCCTACACCAAGTCCGCGCAAAGACGAGCACCTGGCACTAAGTGAAGACAGAGTAGGGGAAATGGAGCGATTGCTCTCTCCTTTGTCATAACTGAAATTTTGCGACTATTGAGATTCTACCTGCTTTGTAAAAATTGTATAAATATACCCCAGAGAGAAATAAATAGGGATGGACCCTTTTTGAGATTTTGTAAGAGAGTTTTAACATTGAGATTTAATACAAGCAGATCCAAGATTCTCAATTCCGTCACTACTGTATTACAAGTTTGCTTTCTTGTTCCTCATTTTTTAATTTCAATTCATATTCATAATTGATGTGCTTCGTTATACTTTAGTACAACCACTACTATAACGAATAAATTTGGGTTTTCTGTAATTGTTTATTGTCTTTCCTCTGCACCAACTATCAGCGGTGTAAGACTAATCTGCAGTTTTGAGAATTTTACATGTGTTTTTGTTACATCGGTTATTTTCTTACATATTTTCTTCTCCCATTTACTTCGTGAGATTTTCCCCTGGTAGGAACCTGACACTATAAACGACTCAATTTTTTTCTCCCATCTCGCCCCTTTTATTAAAATATAATACAGTTACGGGAACGAGCCTTAGATTCACATCCGTATTCTAATTTTGCAACTGTAAGTTGTCTTTTACAAGACTAAACTGACACAACACTTAACCTCTCTTAAAGTTTTTCCTACTTGCATTGTTCCCCCATGACAGTTCCTATACCAACTCAACCTAATGTTGAACCCGGGTTATTGAACCAAACACACATCATCTTAAACCTCTTCAACACTATCTTTAAAACGACAACTAACCGAGTCGAACTTGAACAATCATGGGCAGCCATTGAATGAGACATAACTATTTAGGAACAGTTTGAATCCAGACAACCCCAACGAAGAAATGTCCCTTAAGTTCTTTCTCCAAAGGTTGATGCCCTCCCTTATCCATATCCTAACCACTTTCAGATGCCTTGACACTGTACTTTTGAGCCTTAAGTATAGACTCAAGAACAACATCTTACTGGCGCCGTTGTCGGGGACCGAAGTTACGAAATCTTTTTCCCTGGGAAAACGACATTTGTTTTTCATTGAAAGTTTTACCCTTTGATGGTGAAAAAAGAGTACACACCTTTTAAGGCTTTTTATCTTTCACTTGGCGACTCCACGAAGAAATAAACTGGCATTCGTTCGAAGGAATACCAGACAAAACCTGGATGGTGAGAAGATTACGCCCGTTACCGATCCCGAAAAAATTCTAAAGGTGAGAGGCTCTTTTAAGGCTACCGTTGTTGTTAACCAACTTGAAATCCCATCACCGAAGGCTGAGAGTCCTTCTGAACCCTCAACTTCACTCATTCCTTGCGTTCCTTATCCTTCCTCACTAGACTTTCCTCTTCGCAAAGAAAATAAAGATTCCCTTTTCATTTTCCAAAACCCTCTGTATAACTCCCCACAAACAATGATGGTAGCTACCGGAGGAGGAGGTGGAGGGTTTATAGGAGGAGGAGGGGGAGGAGTCCCTCTAAGAGGGGGTGGAGGTGTCCCTCTAGGAGGAGGTGGAGGTCAAGGGCCTGCCCCCCCTCCCAGAGTTTTTGTGAAAGTCGCAGCCCGATATGCTCCTTTAGTATTTCCCGTCCCCCTACATGATCTTCCAGAAAACTACATAAAGAATTTACCAAAATTCACCGGGGAGGGAGATCTGACCGCTGATGAACATATTAATTTCTTCGACCAATTCACAGATATCTTCGGTATCGAGCACGAGGATGTATATTCGAGACTCCTTGTCCAAACTTTTGAAGGTCAGGTCCGAACTTGGTTTCAAAGCCTACCTGCAGCTTCTATCCCATCATATGATGCTTTGGAAGATGCTTTCCTCAGACAATGGGGTGAGCAAAAAGACCATCTCTATTATCTAACTGAATTTGGGTCTTTGAAGAAAAATAACTCAGAAATAGTCATGGAATTCATTCCGAGATTCAAAAAACTGTACAATAAAATCCCAGCTGAAGTCAAACCATCTCAACCTGCAGCCAAAGTGACCTTCGCCGGAGCTTTTGAGACGGATTTCACACTACTTTTGCCAGAGTGAAGTGGAGCCACCTTAAACTGTATGCAGGACGATGCGGTAGAAATAGAGTCTAACATGATGGCTTCGGGTAAGCTTAAAGCTATATTAGAGACTGGAAACTAAGAGCCCAAGCACTTTAGAGAACAAGCAGGCCCTTCAGGGTCCAATAGAGTCTCCGACGATAGGGTGGATGATATGGCTAGAGTGATTAAATAATTTTCAAATAAAATAGCCTGGATGGAACTCAAACAGGCCAAGTCCGACTCTTACCCAAAAAATGATTTCAGGAAAAATCAAAACCATCCTAATCAACAAAGACAAATAAAAAAGGAAGATAAAAAAATACAAGCTCCCTTGAAGAATGAAAATTTTATAGGAGCTAATGATTTTCAAGACCTCGAGGATTCAGATAATGAAGTCACAAACTTTGATGATGACTGTAGTCAACCATATCTGACTCGCGAAGACTATGAAAAGTCTCTGAATGTGTTGGAGACGCCAAATGAGAGCAAAGAGGGTGATCACACTGAGAATCGTGAATCCCAACCAGAAACTGAGATAATGATAGTTGAATTTCAACCAAGGTACAACCTGAGATTTAAGAATAAACCTACCTCAACAATTCAACCCAAGAAAATCCTTCAGAGAGGTCAAGCTTATGATCCTCCTTTGGACGAGACCCCGCTACCCAACAACAAAACTAGAAGAGTAAGCACTCAAGAGTCCGAGGTAGAAAAATTTGGAACTCAAACACAGCCAATTGAACACGTAAGTAAAGCCACGTCTTCAACTAGGACCATGAGCGATAAAGATGTCTAGAAAAATAAATCAGAAAGGAAGAATTTGGAAGCCTCAACCGAAGAAACAGACAGGATGAGTGGGGCTTTCAGTTTTGAAAATGAGTTAAACAAAATAAAATACCAATCCCTTTGGTGGAATTAGCGAAAAACCCCTGTTATCACAAGCAAATTACCAAAATGATAGGTGTGCCTGAACTAGAAAGCCAGTCTGATGTTATAAAATTAGAAGACGATAGACCTAACATCACTTTTGGTCCCCATTTTGAAGGGTCCAAAGACAACATCGCTCCCTTTTATATCACCTTGAACATATATGACCAGTTGTTGCATAACTGTATGCTAGACTTCGGAGCTTCCCATAATGTGATGCCCAAGATTATAATGGAAAAGTTGGGTCTCCAGATCACAAGACCTTATGGAAATCTATACTCGTTTGACTCAAGAAAGGTTAAATGTATGGGCATGATAAAAGATCTGGTGGTTACCCTGGCGCAGGTCCCAGTTAAGAGCATCCTGATGGATGTAGTTATCGCAGATATACCCCCTAAGTATGGCATGTTGTTATCTAGGTCATGGGGAGCCAAGTTGAGGGGTTCTCTACAGTTGGACATGACTTATGCCACAATCCATGTGTTCAGTGGTCAGTTCACCCGGTTGTATAGAGAAACAAGATTATCCTATACAGTCAGTGACCCTCAAAACCCAAAAAATTTCCCTATTTACATTGTAGACCAAGATCTGGGAAATTGCATCTTGTCTTTTGATGATGGTCTAGATGGTTGTCCAGAGGAAATTGATACAAATCAAGAAGAGTTAAACCTCATGACAGAAGATGTGTGTAATACAGGTATCTGGAAAATGCATTTTGATAGTGCTTTGTCTTCTGAAGGGGCAGGCGTTGCAGTTCTTTTGGTGGCACCTGAAGGTAAGTTCATTGTTCCTTTCTCCTACCATTTACAGTGGGACATAGATTACACTAATAACGCGTGTGAGTATGAAGCATTGATATTGGTATTAGAGGATTCCAAAAAGATAATTATAAAAAACTTGGAGGTCTATGGTGATGCATAATTAATAGTAAAACAAGTAAACCATCAGTAACTAGCCAGGCATCCCAGACTAAGAGCGTATAGAAATTGCGTTTGGGATCTCGTGGAAAAAAATTTATCATCCGTAAATATCCATTTTATCCCTCGCGCAAAGAATTTACATGCTTATGCATTGGCAAAGGCAGCTTCAACCTTCTCTCCTCCCACAACCTTCAAACTAAAGTACCACATTGAAATCAGGTACAAACCCTCCATACCAGACAATATCCGGCACTGGAAAGTCTTTGAAGACGATGAACAAATTAAGAAGTTCCTTATAGTAGTAGGTGAATTCTCAGAAACTCACGCTGACCAAGAAAACCAGAATGACTCCATGTGGATCATGCAAGAAGGAGAGGAACCTGAAGTTTTTCGAGAAAAAAATGCGGATCATCGTATGCTGGTCCTTAAAAGCAATCAGATTCCCAAAGGATTGATTCCTTTGGAAATAATTTTTGATCAGAATGATGTACCTGTAAAGTCCACTTTGCAGCCCCAACCAGAAGAAGTGGAGGACTGTGATATAGGAACCGAAAAAGAGCCTCGAATGGTAAAAATATTGAAGTTCCTCCCTCCCAAAGAGAAAGTTAAGTATAAAGACTTACTCAGACAATATAAAGATGTTTTCGCCTAGTCCTATGATGAATTAAAAACATATGACACTTCCATTATTGATCACAAGATACCTTTGAAGCCTGGGGTCAAATCGTTTAGGCAAAATCTTAGGCAAATTAACCCCATTCTGTTACCCATGATAGAAAGGGAAGTTAAAAAAATCTTGGACGTGAAAATAATCGTACCTTTGAGATATTCAGACTGGGTAGCTAACCTAGTTCCAGTCACGAAAACGAATGGGGAAATCATACTGTGTGTGGATTTCTGAAGCTTAAACAAGTCGTCTCTCAAAGATAATTACCCGCTGCCCAAGATGGACCATATTTTAGAAAAGGTTGTTGGAGCTAATCGGATGTCAATGATAGATGGTTTCTCTGGTTATAATCAGATTTCTATGAATGAACAAGACAGGGAAAAAACTGCTTTCACCACGCCCTG
>ML838569.1:0-24355 GCA_009831015.1 Picea engelmannii
TCCTATACTTCCAAGCACAAAAGTTATCCACACCTTCTGAATTGTCAACAAGCTTGGTGCTTGTAGACATCTTAAGTTGGAACTGGGAAAATGACCAAAAATTGAAAGTGATCAGAAATTGAATCTGAACTTACCAGTAGGTGCGTTAGGCTGAGGCGAGTAGGCTGGTGTAATATGTTTTCAGAAAATCTAAATTTTACCCCTTGAAATTGGACCTGCACAAATATGAACTAGTACTTCTGGTATTGGTTCTCATTTTCTGGTTTTCTAGTTTTCTGGTACCAATCAAAACTAAGGTTTCACTTTTCAGATGTTTTTTCCATTGAAAATGTGTGCTCAAGATGCCAATGAGTTCGTTGGGCTAGGGTGCACTTCCCTATATGGTTTTTAGGCTGAAATTCCTTTCCAAAAAAAATCCCTAACTTTATTCTACGCTAACAATGTCATTTTTGGTAACCTAGTGAAAGGTGCTCTATTCAACCAAGCTCGGATACCATGTTAAATTTAGAGATGCTATTAAGTTTTTTTCAATTTACTAGATAATAATAGCATAAGCAGGATCACTGAAAGAAACACAATCATAAGTTACACAACATGTTATCCTGGGAAACCCTCATGGGGGAGAAAACCCAGCAAAAACTTCCTTAATATAGATTGCCAATACAATGCCAAGATAAAATACCAAACACTAGAGAATATCCAAGAGTGAGTGATAGAATGAGGCATCATTCCTCTCTTATTTATGCTAGTTGATAGGCGCTAGGGTTGTGTCTCTTCACCAAGCTGGGCCAACTTCTTCAATTAGTGGCTAAAACCACTTTAATTAGCCATGGGGGCAGACTTCTCAATTAGCATAATTTAATTAGGGTTTGACCAATCCACAAAAGGGGATTTGGTCATACATAAGTCCTGACATGATCAATCCACAAAAGGGGATTGATCTATATAATAATAAGTAGAATATTCTTTGCAGTTACAATATTTCAATAGTTAACTCCCGTAACTACCTAAGAGACTAGACTAGGTGGTAGTTTACTCCCGTAACTGCTGGTGTGTGTCCAGATCACGCTAGACCCCCACTATGATGCATTGGATTCTCCTCCAGTGCACATTAGTTGCGATATATATAGTATATCATGTGTAAATCATCATTCATTCATTTGGTTACTTAGAGTTCTTCCATTCTTTCTCTTTTGCTTCTCTTTTCTCATATTTTCTCTGCAAATTGTGTATGTAATTTATTATCTAGATATATTATCTGTAGGCTCAACACATTTACATGGTATGAGAGCCAACAAACTACTATGGAAAAGACACACCATAATACTTTTGCAGGTACTGAAGATTGAAGACATCGAAAAAATGGAATTTCCAAAAGAATTCATTCTTACACCGTACAATTTATTTGCATGGAAAGAGAAGATGATAGTGAATCTTTGAGGCAAAGGATTATATAGGTTAACCATGGACATAGATACCTAACCCACATCATCCATAGAAAAATCCAAGTATCTGAATCGAATGGATGAAGCATTTGGAACTATTTGCAGACTCATTTCTCCTGAACTCCTGTTTCACATATCCTCTTGTAAAATACCCAATGAATCCTGGACCACCATGGAAGGGATTTTTGGAAAACAGGATGAGATCAAGGGAAACATGCTCGATGTGGAATTTCTCACATTGGATCCAAAAACCTTCGACAATCTCTAAGATTTATTTACCAAATATAAGGATTTGTTGTCAAAAATCAAGGCTTGCGGGGTTGATATATCTAAAAAGGATAAACAAATGGTTCTTACAATTCTCTCCAAACTTGGTCCGAAATACTCAGTGTCAGTATCCACATTTCATTCAGTTAAGCTTGCCTCTGGAGCCACCTAGAAGATGCCCTCTCTTGAGTTCTTTATTGAATCTCTGACACAAGAGCGGAACAAGCTTATCAACATGGGAAAAATCAAAGGTCCAAAGGTGCATGCACTTACTGTGCATGATGGTAGCGGTCATGAAAATCAAAAATCTAAATACAAAGAAAAAAGGAAAGAACATGAAAATCCAAAGAAGGAAGGGTACTCAAAACCCTTCAATGATGCCTCTGGATCCAAAGGTGGAAAGGGAAGAGAAGGGGAGAAATGCACTTATTGCCATAAACGATTCCATATAGAATTTGCATGTATACATAAATAGATAGATCAAATGGCCCAAATACTTCAAAAAAACAACCTTGGAGATCGCATCCCCGAGGGTTCCAAGAAGAACTATCCAAAAGATCAGAATCCCAAGAACGGAAATTCTAGCGATGCTTTGATTGCCATCAACTCCTCTCCTAATGCTTGGATCATAGATTTAAGTGCATCACACCACATGGAAACCACAAAAGAAATGTATTCTTCATTGGATGCATGAAAAGGTCCTCATATTCTAATGGGGGGAAACTCTCTAGTCGAGGTCACCAACAAAGGAAGAATTGAACTCACAAACGGAAGCTTTCAGAATGTGCTACACGTTTCCAAATTTTCCATCAATGTTCTCTTTGTGTATCAGATGACAAACTCTGGCACTGGAAAGAGAGTCATATTCACACTTTATGCAGTGGATATATATGACATGCAAACCAATTCCAAAGTTTCTACTAGTGAGGTAAATAATCAATCGAGACTCTACACATTTTCTAAATTTATTAAACCAAATTCTGCATTATTGCTTACCCATGATGATGAAAGTAGTAGGATATGGCGCGAAAGGTTTGAGCATTTAAATTTTAGATATATGCAACATATTAGAAAGCAGGGAATGGTTGATGGTCTACCTGACATCCACTTCTCGAGAGGAATTTGTGAGGGATGTGTTCTTCGAAAACACCCTCAAGAGAAATTTGACAAAGGAAAGACTCAGAAGGCCTCCTTTCCTTTAGATTTGATCCATAGTGATCTAATGGGCCCTTTTCTGCATCCATCCATCAGTAAAGCAAGGTACATTCTCATTTTTGTTGATGATTTCTCACGCTGCACATGGATTTTCTTTCTCGGGAAAAAATCAGAGGTCTTTCAACACCTAAAATATTTCAAAGCCCTTGTTGAAACACAGTCAGGAAAGAAGATAAAATTCCTCCGAATAGATAACGGGGGGGAGTATGAAAACCATGAGATACAAAATATTTGTCTTGAGGCCAGAAGTCAGTTGCAGCACACGGTTCCCTATACTCCGCAGTAAAATGGAGTTGCTGAGTGGAAAAATAGATCTCTAAAAGAGATGGCATCTTGCATGCTACATGCAAAGTCACTTCCATAGATATTATGGGCTGAAGCACTTAATTGTGCAACCTACATCCAAAACAAATCTCCCCATAGATATGTCAAGGATAAGACCCCCTACGAGGCTTGGAGTGGCCTCAAACCGGAAGTGACATGCTTCTGTATATTTGATTCTTGTGCATGGGCCATGATTCCCTCTGAGAAGAGGAAGAGACTTGATCCACATAGCACATAGTGTATATTTTTTGGATACCCCAATGATGTGAAGGGATACAGACTCATTGATCTTTCCTCATACTGGCTCATCATTGAGTAGAGTGTCTAATTCAAAGAAAGTGTCTCGCATGCACCTCAGCAGCTGCATGCTGACACTTTTTTTCTTCCACCTATCTGAGATGATGAACATGCACATGTCAACTCTTCTTCAGATGAAGGTTCTGATTCAAAGGATTTAGATGATTCAAATACTAAGTCAATACAGTCATATGCAGAGTCAGTGCATGCAAAAGCAGATGCAGAGCCAGAGAAGAGGCCCAAGTGGGCCAAGCCTACTCTTTAGGATGCAGGAGATCTTGTTCAAGATCTAACTGATACTAGGATCATGACTCGATCTGATTTCAAGGAGCCTCCTCTTGCACTCACTGGCATTGAATTTATGCCACCCAGGCATATTTTCTTGGTTCAATATTCATATCCAAAGTCCTATGGCGAGGATGTTGGAAATCCCTTTTGGAAATCCACCATGCAGGAAGAGTACAACTCCCTCCTCAAGAACCAGACTTGGGATCTGGTCCCCCTTCCTTTAGGAAAGAAAATTGTCAGGTGCATATGGGTCTACAGAACCAAGAGTACAGCGGATGGACAGGTTAAAAGATACAAATCCAGGCTAGTTTCCAAAGACTTTCAGCAGGTGCACGAAATTGACTATAATGAAACCTTCGCTCTGGTAGTGAAGATGGATTCCATACATTTAGCACTTGCCATTGTGGCAGCCAAGGGATGGGAATTCCATCATATGGACGTGAATAATTCATTTCTTCACAATGATCTCTCTAAGGAGATCTATATGGAGCAGCCCCAGGGATTTGTGCAAGATTCATATTTGGTCTGTCGACTAAAGAAGTCTCTTTATGGCCTCAAGCAGGCCCCAAGGGCATGGTATGCGAAGATGGACTCCTACCTGTTGTCACAAAACTTTGCACGTTGTAAGTCAGACACGACTTTTTACATGCTCAGGACGACTAATTCACTTCTACTCCTAGTTCTATATGTTGACGATCTGTTGATCATCGGTTCCTCGACTTCAGTAATTGTTGTAGTCAAGAGGATTCTGCATGATAGGTTCTTGATGGCAGACATGGGTCCACTACATTTCTTCCTTGGACTCAAGATCAGTCAGGATGCATCAGGCATCAAACTGTCTCAGGCCAAGTATGCACAAGATCTCCTTGAGAGATTTCACATGACAGACTGCAAGTCTACCCCGACTCCTTTCTTATCAGGAGTCAGACTTGAGGATGGTAGTGACACTCCACTGGTGGACAACACATTGTATAGACAACAAGTGGGGATCTTGTTTTATCTCACACTCTAGACCATACCTCTCCTATGTAGTTGGAGCAATATTTAGGTTCATGCAAGAGTCGCATGAGCTACATTGGAAGGCTGAAAGGTGTATCCTTCGATACATACAGGGCACCATCACCTTTGGGATTCGCTATGTAGTAGACTCTACATTGGACCTCATCGGGTTCACTGATTCTGACTGGGTTGGCGATAGCATTGATCTCAAGTCCACATATGGTTACTCACTTAGTCTTGGTTTTAGGACTATATGTTGGTCGATTAAGAAGCAGGTTGTTATTTCTCTATCTTCAGCCGAGGTAGAGTAAATAGGGGTAGTTAGCATAACCATTTAGGTTATGTGGCTAAAACATTTTCTCACTGAGTTGGGCATTCAATTTCATCAACTGATCGTCATCTGGTGTGACAACCAGAGCACTTTGAAGTTCTGTAGAGATCCATTTCAGAGGCAGTGGACGAAGCACATAGATATCCACATGCACTACACCCGATACTTAGTACATGAGGGGATCATTGACCTGCAGTTTTTTCCTTCAAAAGAACATGATACAGACATCTTCACCAAGATCTTCACTAAGCAGAAGTTCCATTCTCTGCACCGTCATCTTGGAGTGAAGGACACAGTTGCCTAGAAATTGTCAGTTCTTCTTTTTACATAGATTGTACTTTGAGGGGGGTTCTTCCCATGAGTTTTTCCCTCTTTCCTCATTTATTTCAGTGTATCTTTTGTATTTGGGTACCTAACATGGCCTCGTTGCTGGAACCCAATCTTTATTTTCACCATAGTGATGTTTAGTGGGGGTGTTGGAGATACTTCACACACACCTAGGAATTATATTTCCTAAGGTTTTCCCTATGTTTACTAGTCATTATTTAGTCTCCTATAGTCTAGGGAGAATATTCTCTTCAGTTCACACTTCAGTTTGATCAGTTGAGTGGAGTCTAGATGCCACATTAGGATCATCACCATGCAACATTGGTATCATCACCAACTAATGTGCATTGTCCTTGGGATCGTCACTAGACTAGCACATTACTCATGATTCTCTTATCTCCTCCTCACTTCACTCTATTTCAGTCAGTTAACTGAAGACTGGGAGACTAGTTAACTCAGACTAGGTGGTAGTTAACTCTCGTAACTGCCTGAGAGGCTAGACTAGGTGGTAGTTTACTCCCATAATTGTTGGTGTGTGTCTAGATCACTCTAGACCACCACTATGGCGCATCGGTTTCTCCTCTAGTGCACATTAGTTCATATATACAAAGTATATCATGTGTAAATTATCATTCATTCATTCGGTTGATGAGAATTCTTCCATTCTTTCTCTCCTGCTTCTCTTTTATCATATTTTCTCTGCAAATTGTGCATGTCATTTGCTATCTAGATCTATTAGCTGCAAGTTCAACACATTTACATTTGTATCATTGCTATGTTTAAGCATGTTATGTTTAATTTGAAAGAAAATATAAATAACTTTGATAATACAAGTTCAAGTTGTAGATTAAAATCTAAATGCATGTTTAGAAAAGAGATGGAAAGTTTGACATTCAAATTTAAAGTTTATTTGTATTTTATATAGACAGGGCATTCTCCCCTCATCTTATACCACTTTCCATAAGTTATTCCTGAATATCCCAAAAACACTTTTCATTAAAAAAACTCATGAAATAATTCCCCATGTTGATATGATTGATTATAATAAACTTTTGAAGAACACTTGTCAAAAGATAGTTTTACATGACATGATTATAATCAACAGTATGATGTGTGGGAAACTTACTATTTATGGAGATGTGTCTTGTAGATATTGTGTGGATTAATTAAATGCTCAAACAGATTATAATGAATGGTTTATAGAATATGATGATATGAATCTTATTCAAAGGAAAAGTAAATAAGTTATGAACATAATTGGTTTAAATGGATTTAGAATACCATGCATTCCTATCATCTATAACATTTTTCATAAGTCACAAATCCTTTTCCACTACTCATGTATCATGTGTAATTTCATCCCATTCATTTCCCATGTTCAAAGAGATTAGTGATTCATTATATTATTGATGGTTTGGTAGAAAATGCATAATTTGAATGATATAGACAAGTAGAGAAAGTGGCAGCTTATGATATTCTTCCTTGTTTTCCCTCTTCCCTTTCATATTCCCTTAGCATGATTGATTGTTTGGCCAGTCCATAGCGATTGTTAAATTATTTTAAAAGCAAATTAGTATTTGATGATTAACATATTGTAACTTGCATATATATACTAATTGGGTCATTGATGTAATATAGATAGAGGAAAAGAGGTAACAATCACTCAGGTAACAAGGGTAATAGAGAAAACATAGGTAGAATGCCTAATGCATTTGGGAAAAGAGGCATAAACAAAAGAATAAGGTTCTTCATCCATTTTAGTGCAAATTCTAAGGAATTCAATCGGTTGGTTCAAACTGGCTATTTGAACCTCGCTAGCCACCCTGCTTTCTAGCCACCTCAGGCACTTGACATTCCTCCTCTGTAACCACACCCAAGCATTGTCGATTTTCAAGATTCACCTTGTATGCCATCAACCAATGATGGCTGGAAAAAATTTCATGCTAATCCTCCCTCTAGTGTAGTCCATTGGCCAACTATGTCATTTCCACTTCCTCCTCCTCCTCCTTTACAACCTACTCAACCTGTTTCTTATGTAGCTTCTTATGCACACTCTGTTCGGCTTCCTAAAAATTATAAATATTTACCCATTGAGCCTCATCCAGATAAAGGAAATCACCCTACCATATCTGTTAGTTATTATTCATCCAAGACCTCTGCTTATACAGTCAAGTCCCTCCCTGTCAATCTTGAAGATAACATAAGGAAAAATACATTTGATTACATGCATCCTGAGGTGTCAAAAGTTGAGGAAAAGAAATTAGTTGATGCATATTTACTTAAACACGGGGCAACACTAACAGAAGGAAATAAATAGAGAGAGTCTACTTCAAACATAAAATATTATTTCTGATTTTTATTTTATGATGTGATGACACTCCCCCTTTGACTTCCGAGACATATATTTTTGGGACAACATACATGATATTATTTTTTGAAAAAAAAAATATCTTGCCTTTATTGTGACTTGGGAGATACAAGTGTCTTTTATGATATGGCTTGGTTACATTGGTTGCTTTTGATATTTATTTTGATGTTGATATGTGCATGATATATGAGTAAAATGTGGAGAAACAAGGAAATGTTGAAAATAAAAAGAAATAAGCACATATAGGGGCCCCACCTGTTAATTATTATTTATTATTATTTACCCTTATTATCAATAAGTTGTTCTATCTTAATTAAAGTTATTTAACTTTAGTAACAAAAGGTAGTTGAACCACTTGAACTGTTTTTTGAAGAATAAAATGAAAGAAGCAAGGACAAGGAAGGACATGAGAAAATAGAGAGAGATGCTTATGATAAGGTTTTCTCTTGCCTCAAGTGAGAATACTTATTAATTCATTTAGTTATGAGTTTTCATCGGATCTAAGTTATCTTGTTGATAACAAGGTTACTCTAAACGTGGAAAAAAGAAAGGACTGGGAAGCACAGAATTTTGGCATGCTTCAAAAGGTCAGTCATTCATCTTGATAGTCCATTTAGACTTAAGTGGAATTTCTGAATTCAATTTCAGTGTTGATTAATGATATTTTGCAGAGTCAAGACTGTGACGTGCTTGTAGATTGGATTGATCCAATTTATTTTTGTCTTGGTCTTTTTCTTTGAGACGTCAGTTATATTTGTATGATTTTAAATTACATATTATACTTCTAAGTATAATTATGATCCAAACCCTCATAGTGGTTTGTAAAGAGAAACTTGGTTGTAACTCATAAAAGATATCAATAAAATCATTTTCTAATTTCTTCTCAATTTGAGACTTGTCGCATACCAAATTTCCAGATGTATGTTATCTTGTATTTATTTATTCAGTTGATATAAATTTCATTTGCAAGCACTTTTTCTATTTTTAAATTTATTTCACAGTAAGCATACAAATTTTTAAAATAGCACCAGGTCCAATAACTTATTTCTTGAGGGATGATTGATATTTTTGAGCAGGCTATAATCCCAGGGTGATAATCCTGCCTATCTCACCTATCCTAGTGACATTAAAAAATGCTTGAGTGAGGATAAATCCATTCCTCGCCTCAACAATACCTTCAACCATACCTTTACCGTGTAGTGCTCGAAGGCCCTTCTCCCCAATATGTCCCAGTATTTAATGCCATAACATTGTCTTTTCTCAAAAGACCATAGGGGTTTTGTCTTCTTCATTTCCACCCTCAAGAACAAGACAAATATTACACCCATCACTAATATTTCTTCCCAACAATTTGTACAGATTTCCATTCCAAACTCCATACAACAACACAATTTATGCTCAAACCATTTTGCAAGTTTCCTTTTCAAACACAGTATGTACACATGCATAACTCATCTTACTTAGAGATATCAAATTTATAGCCAACTTTGGAATGTGCAAGCCCCCAGGGAATGTTCTAATCCTTCCATCCTTAAATTGAAACTTCAATTTTCCTCGTCATGTGATTCGACTTGTCAAGTCAACTCCTAAGAAAACGTCACCTCCATTATACTTTTTATATTCACAAAAAAAGTCCCTATGAGGAATCATATGAAAAGAAGCATCTGAGTCAAATTGTCATACATCATTATATTCATGTGTGCTTGAATAAGAAAATACACATCCCCTCCTTCTTCTAAGGATTCATTCCCTTCTATGGAAGGAACATCATCAGATCCCATCCCTTTATCAACACTTTTACATCTACAATCCTTCTTGTAATGCCCAATTTTACGACATTTTTCAGCATTTCCTTAAGGATTTTCTTGGAGATTTAGATCTACCTCTAGATTTAGATATCCCAATTGAATACTTATTTTTATTTCTATCCAGGGAACGTCCTTTTATAGTTAAGGAATCCCTGCTTTGACTATCCATGGTTTTCCTTCTGATTTCTTCCGATAACAAGTATGAAACCACATCATCAAATTTTATTGTGGTTAATTTACTCCCAGTAGCTACAACCAAACTATCCCACGAATATGGAAAAGAACATAGTAGACTAATACACTTAACTTCATCATAAATTCTAATTTCGATAGACAATAATTGACTTACCATAGTATTGAAGGAATTTAGATGCTCTGTCACTAAGTATCCATCGTTCATCCTCAAGAGGTACAACTTATTCCTGAGGAAAATTTTATTTACCAGAGACTTAGACTGATACAAATCCCCTATCTTATCCCATAATTCCTTGATTGTAGATTTTCTTGACACATTCAATAACACTAAATATGAAAGACATAACGGAATTGTGTTTTTTTCCTTCCTATCCAACTTCATCCAGTCTTCCATCGACATACCCGTAGGTGCAGTACCAGGATCCAAAGCAACCCACTATTCTTTATATACCAAAATATCCTCCATATTCAACTTCCAAAGCTCAAAGATTTGCCCATTAAATTTCTTGATCTCAATTTTAGAGCTTCTCTCCATTTTCTTTCACCAATGTAGAGCTCCCACTGAAACCAGATTTATCAAAGACCGGAGATAATCGAACCCTTAGAAATAAAGGTGTCCCCCTAAAGCCAATAACTTCTCTAATACTAAATGTAGGTTTTAAACCTTTCCAATATAGCAATGCACACACAGATTCTTTATAAAAAAGAAAGAAACAATAACGTTCACACAATACTCAGAAATTTACTCTTGAAACCCTTAACTGAGAAAATCAACAAATGTTTAGAGCCCCACCTCTAACTCTCATTGTATTCACTTCACCATTTAAAAATACAATATATATGATTTTGAAGGATCCAAAACCTTGATCCATTGATCTATATTAGATTACAACCTTAATTCCTTAACTAGAATAAGAAAACCATGGGCTAGAAAATCGGGCGCCAAAACCGCCCAATTTTTTTCATTTTGGGGGTTGTCACCCCCATGTGATTCCCCCACTATCTCGGTGCAACACGTGGAACTAATCCTCCAAAGAATATAATGCATACACAACATTCTCCTACTTGTTTTTTTCTTTGAATACAGAGGGCCCGAGGATTACATGATCAACAATGCAGGGTAGTAGTGCTCGTTTCTTCTCTACATAAATAGAACTTCGTAGTGCTTACAGAATTTGTTAATGAATCTACAATATTCTTCAAATTGTTTACCTTCACCAACAACACCTTTTATCTTCAACCATGTCTCTCAAGAAGTGACACTGAAAAATCAATGTAGTTTATCTTAGAATGATAAGTCAGGTTCTTTGCCAAAAATATTGCACTATGATTGTCACAATATAACCTTACAACTTTTTGTACAAACCCCATACCTAGACACAACCTCTCTAATCATACAACTTCCTTACTAACATGAGTTGTTGCCATGTATTCAACTTATGTTGTTGAGAGTGCCACTACAAATTGTGTCTTGCTTATCCAACCGATTGCTCCTCCAAATAGGTTAAACACATAACCACTAGTAGATCTTCTACGATCCAGATCTCCAACATAGTCTATGTCAACAATCCATGTATGTCCAACACTCTGTTTGCACCAAGACTTCCCTGGTAGTAAATTCCATAATCTGTAGTGCCAAGTAGATACCTGAAATCCCTCTTTATAACTATTCAATGCTCTTTCTCTAGTTTTGACATATACATGTTCAAAACTCCCATTGAATGTGCAATTTTTGGTGTAGTATAGACCATTGCATACATCAAACTACCAAAAACACTAGAATAATGAACACAAGACATGTCCTCTTCCTCTTCTTGTGTCTTGGGACATTGATTTGCATATAAATTTACACCTAAAGGAATAGGGACCTTGACCAGTTTACATTCTTGCATATTAAACCTCTACAATATTGCCTTAACATATTTCCTCTTATTCAATGAGAGTTTTATTTTTCTTGATCTCTTTTAATTTCTGTTCCCAAAATGAAATTTGCAGCACTGAGATATTTCATATCAAATTTAGAAGACAATTGAGTTTTTACCTCCTTGATGATTTCCTTGTTGTTTCCAATCACCAACATATCATCAATGTACAGAACCATATAAATAAAATGATCAACAAATAATTTGAAACACAAAGTCGTGAGATTTGATCCTTATGAAACCAAGTCTCTAAATATAAGTATCAAACTTTTGATACCGCATTCTTGGAGATTTCTTTAGACCATATAGGGACTTTTTTCATCTTGCAAACCAGCTCTTTCTTACCCTTCATTGCAAAACCTTCTAGTTGTTTCATGTATATTTCTTCTTCAAGATACCCATGTAGGAATGTTGTCTTTACATCCATATGTTCTACTTCGAGATCAAAAGCAACAATAACAGACAAAAGATATCTAATAGAAGTCAATTTAGCAATAGGAGAAAAGAAAATGTCACCAAAATCAATTCCCTCTACCTAGGAATATCACCTTGCTATTAGAAGAGCTTTAGACTTCTTCACTTTACCTTCTACATTTAGCATCTTCTTAAACACCCATTTGATACCAACAAGCTTTCTTCTCTATATGATCCTCGACACCTTTATTTTCTTCTCTCTATGATTCTCCACAAGAGTCGTAAATTCTTTAAATTTACCAAAGACTACATATTTATTTTAGAGGAAATAAATCCATATATTCTTTGAGAAATCATTAATGAATCAAACATAGTACACATATTTACCTAGTGATGGAACATGCACATGTCCAAACACATCATTGTGTACTAACTCTAAGGTCCCCTTTTCTCTTGTAGCACTAGATGAGAATCTTACTTGATTATGTTTACCACATATGCAATGTTGACCAAAATAAAATACAGTGTGCAATTGAAAATACCTTCAACCATATATTTATTGTGTAGTGCTCAAAGGCCCTTCTCTCCAATATGTCCCGACATTTGATGCCACAACAACCCACTATTCTTTATCTACCAGAAGATCCTCCATATTTACCTTCCAAATCTCAAATTTTTTCCCATTAAATTTCTTGATCTCAATTTTAGAACTACTCGCCGTTCTCTTTCATCGTTATAGAGCTCCCATTAAAACCGGGTTGATCACAAATCCAAGATAACCGAACCCTTAGAAACAAAGGCACCCTCCTGAAGCCAATAATTGCTCTGATACCAAATGTAGGTTTTAAACCTTTCTAGTATAGAAATCTACACACAGATTCTTTATAAAATAGAAAGAAACAATAGCATTCACCCATAATACTAAAAAATTTACCTTGGAAACCCTTAACCGAGAAAACCAAAAAATGTTTAGAGTCACACCTCTAACTCACAATATATTAGCTTCACCATTTACAAATACAATATACTTGATTTTGCAGCATCAAAACCTTAATTCATTGACCTGGATTAGATTGCAACCTTATTTCCTTAACCGGAATTAGAAAACCATGGGTTGGAAAATCGTATGTCAAAACCACCCAAAACGGACGCAAAAAAACACACGTTTTTTTCAAGCGTTATTGCCCCCATAGTGACCTCCCCACTATACTTGGAACAATGTATGACACGTGGAATTAATTGTGTAAAGAATATAAAACATACCCAACATTTTCCCACTTGTTGTTTTCTTTGCATACAAAGGGGTCAAGGATTACATGATCAACAATGCAGGGCAACAATGCTCATTGCTTCTCTACACCAAGAGAACTTCTCCATGCTTACAAACTTTGTCAATGAATCTGCAATATTCTTCAAAGTGTCCATGTATTTCCAACACTCTGTGTGCAATAGGTATTCCTTGATAGTAAATTCCATAATTTGCAGTGCCACAAAAATACATGAAAACCCTCTTTATAACTATCCAATGCTCCTTCTCTAGTTTTGACATATACCTACTCAAAACTCCCATTAAATGTGCAATGTATGATCTAGTATAGACCATTGCATACATCAAATTGCCAACAAAACTAGCATAAGGAACATAAGACATGTCCTCTTCATCTTCCTGTGTCTTGGGACATTGATCTGTAGATAACTTTACACCTACAGGAACAGGGACCTTGATCGGTTTACTTTCCTTCATATTAAACCTCTGCAGTATTGTATCAACTTATTTCCTCATATTCAACTAGAGTTTCATGTTTGCTTGATCTCTTTTAATTTCCATGCCCAAAATAAAATTTGCAACACCAAGATCTGTCGTATCAAATTTACAAGACAACTAAGTTTTTACCTCCTTGATGATTTCCTTGTTGTTTCCAATCAACAACATATCATCAACATACAAAACCACATAAATAATATGATTAGCAACTAATTTGAAATACACACAGTTACTATATTTTATCCTTGTGAAACCAAATCCTAGAATATAAGTATCAAACTTTTGATACCACATCCTTGGAGATTGATTTAACCCATACAAGGACTTTTTCAACTTGCAAACCAACTCTTTCTTACCTTTCACTACAAAACCTTATCATCGTTTCATGTAGATTTATTCTTCAATATCCCAATGTAGGAATGTTGTCTTTACGTCCATCCATTCTACTACAAGATCAAAATCAATAGGAACAGACAAAAGGAATCTATTAGAAATCAATTTAGCAACAGGAGAAAAATTGTCACCGAAATCAATTCCCTCTACATGGGAATATCCCTTTTCTACTAGGTGAGATTTATACTTCTCCACTTTACCTTCTACGTTCAACTTCTTCTTAAACACCCATTTTCTACCAACAAGATTTCTTCCAGCTAGAAACTCAACTAGATCCTAAGCCTCATTCTTATCCAAGGTAGTTCTTTCTTTAACCAGTGCCTTCTTTCAAAGTTTACCATCCTTTGAATCCACTTCCTCCCTAATAGTTATAGGATCATCATCAGTAATAAATAAAGTAGAACTAGAACGGATATCAAGTGGAGAATACCCTTATGGTTTCCTTCTTTCCCATATCGATCTCCTCAATACTATAGAATGAGTTTCTTCTTTTTCTTCTTATTCATGTTATTATGTTGAGTTAGGTTCTTTACCTTCGAAATCAAACTCTATGGTCTTTGGTTCTTTTTCATTTTGTAGGACTTCATGTTTGGGAACCTCTTTAACCTCTCTAAAGACAACATCTTGACTATGGACAATCCTCTTAGTTACTAGGTTCCAAATTTTATAACCTTTTATACTATATTTATAACCAATAAAGATACACTTTTCAACTTTATTATCCAACCTACTCCTATTTTCCTTTGGAACATGTACATAATCATCATAACTAAAATCTCTGAGATGTTTAAGAGAGGGATTTTTACCAGTCCATGCCTCATGTGGAGTTTTGTCCACCAATGTTGATGAAGGTGATCGATTTACCAGGTAACATGTAGTACCCACTGTCTGTACCCAGAATTCATGTTATAACCTGGCACCTCTGAGCATGCTCCTTGATTTTTCCATCAACATCCTATTCATTTGTTCAATTCTATTAAGGTGGTATAGAGTAGTCTTATGCCTTGCTATACTACACTTCTTACAGAATTCCTCAAATTCATTCCCACAAAACTCTCCACCATTATCTGTCCTTAGCACCTTTACTTTCTTCTTTGTGTGATTCTCCACAAGAGCCTTAAACTCTTAAAATTTATCAAAGGCCTCATATTTCTTTCGAATGAAATAAATCCATGTATTCTTTCAGAAATCATTAATTAATGAAATATAGTACATGGATTTACGTAGTGATGGAACATGCACATGTCCAAACACATCACTATGTTATAACTCTAAGATCCTCTTTACTTGTGTAGCACCAGATGAGAATCTTACCCAATTCTATTTTCCATCTATGCAATGTTCATAGAAATCAAAATCTAGTGTGCAATCAAACATACATTCAACCATACCCTTATTATGTAGTGCTCGAAGGCCCTTCTCTCTAACATGTCCCAGTCTTTGATGTCACATCATTGTCTTTTCTCTAGAGACCATATGGGTTTTGTCTTCTTCATGTCCACCCTCAAGAACAACATAATTGTTATAGACATCATTGATAGTGCATCCTAACAGCTTCTAAAGAGTTCCATTATGAACTTCCCTCATCCACACCATTGCTCCTCGAACCATGTTGCAGGTTTCCTTTTCAAACACAATATATACACCTACATCATTAATATTACTTAGAGATATCAAGTTTCTATGTAGCTTTGGAATGTGAAGACCCCAAGGTGTGTTCTAATTCTTCCATCCTTGAGCTGAAACTTAATTTTTCCTAATCATGTGATTCTAACTATCGAGTCATATCCTAGGAGAATGTCACCTCCATTATACTTTTCATATTCACAAAACCATTCCCTATGGAGAGTCATATGAAAAGAAGCACCTGAGTCAATTAGCCATACATCATGATTTACATGTGTGCTTGAAGAATCCAACTAAAAATCCCCTCCTTCTTCTAAGGAGGCCTTCCCTTCTATGGAAGGAACAGCGTCATATCCCTTCCCTTTATCAACACTTTTACATTTACAATCCTTCTTATAATGCCCAATTTTACCACATTTCCTTAAGGATTTTCCTAGAGAAGTAGGTCTACCACTAGATTTATATCTCCCACTCAAGGACTTATTTGTATTTCTATCTAGGGGACATCCTCTTATAGATAAGGCATCCCTTCTTTGACTATCCATGGTTTTCCTCCTCATTTCTTTCGATAACAAGGATGAAACCACATCATCAAATTTTAATGTGGTTGCATTAATCCCAATAGCTAAAACCAAACTATTCCATGAATCTAGCAAAGAACACAATAGACTAATGCACTTATCTTCATTATAAATTTCAATGTCGATAGACAACAAGTGGCTTACCACAGTATTGAATGCATTTATATGCTCTATCACCAAGTTTCCATCATTCATCCTCAAGAGGTACAACTTTTTCGAAAAGAAAATTTTATTTACCAGAGACTTAGACTGATACAAAGCCCCTAGCTTATCCCATAATGTCTTGGCTATAGATTCTCCTGAGACATTCAGTAACACTGAATCTGAAAGACACAGCCGAATTGTGTTTTTTTGTTTACTATCCAACTTCGTCTAGTCTTCCATCGATATACACATAGGTGCAGTACCAGAATCCACAACAACCCACTATTCTTTATCTACCAAAAGATCCTCCATCTTCAACTTCCAAAGCTCAAAGATTCACCCATTAAATTTCTCAATCTCAATTTTAGAATTGCTCGCCATTTTCTTTCACCATTGTATAGGTCCCACTAAAATTAGGTTTATCATAGACTTAAGATAATTGAACCCTTAGCAAGAAAGGCAACCCCCTAGAGCCAATAACCACTCTGATACCAAGTGTAGGTTTTAAATCTTTATAGTATAGAAATTCACACATAGACTATTTATAAAACAAAAATAAAACAATAGCATTCACACATAGTACTTAGAAATTTACCCTAGAAACCCTTAACCAGGAAAGCCAACAAATGTTTAGAGTCGCACCTCTAACTCTCATTGTATTAATTTCACCATTTACAAATACAATATGTATGATACCACAACATCCAAAACCTTAATTCCTTAACTGGAATCAGAAAGCCATGTGTTGAAAAACCATGTGCCCAAACCACCCAAAACGGATGCAAAAAATTGCCCAAATTTTTTTCGGGGGCTATCACCCTCTGTGACATCCCCATTGCATTCAATGCAACGTATAGTGTGTGGAATTAATCATGTAAATAATATAACACATACCTAACACTACCTAGACCTAAACCTTTATGTTTTAATAAGTTATGATTTGAATGCCCACATGCAAAATATCAAGACGTGGTGGTAGGAAAGAGCAATGTTCGAAACATCCAAAATGCATTGGTTTCTGCAAAAGTTGAAGCACATCAAACTCCATATCAAAATTTCGAATAAAGAGGTCTTTAGAAACATTTTGCAATAAAATCTTTAGCTAGAGAAAGAGATGGAAAGGGTGCAAATGACCATTATTCTAGAAGGGCGATCTAAGGAACTAACCATCACCAAAAATTAGCTACACCAAGACAGTAACAAGAGAGATGAATAGGAGGAGATATTATTTGAAGAAAAAATCAAGGATCCAATGGGAAAAGGAAGGGGATAACAATATTATACTCTTCCACAACTCCCTACTCAATAGAATAAGTTGGAACCATATCATGACCCTCAAAACAATAGTTGGTGAAAAATTGGAGAAGCATGAGGAGATATGAAGCTAATTGACAAATCATTTCAACAAGCTATTAATGGAACACCTGGAGGATTCAAAAGTGACAATTCATGCCATGTCAAGATCCATTCCAGATTTAGTATCCTCGAGACAGAACCTAAGTCTGATTTGTTCCACGTCTTTGAAAGAAGTTGAACAAATAATGCAAGACATGGTAGCAAGGAAGTGTCCTAGGCTGGACAACTTTACTAATAACTTATTTCAAGCATGTTGGCAGGTTATAGTCAAGGACGTCTGGGACGTAGTAGAAGAATTCAGGACATATGGGAATATTCTTCAAGCTTTTAATTCAACATTTATTTCCTTTATATCGAAAGAGCAGGAGGTGATTACATCATATAAGTATAGACCTATTTTCTTATGCATTGTCACTATAAAATCATAACTAAAGTTATTTACAATTGGCTAAAACCAATAATGAATACGATAATCTCCCTTGAACAAGGATGTTTTATTGAACCATTGTAGCACATGAGTCCATACACATCTTTAAAATCAATAAAACTCTGGGGATGCTAATAAAACTTGATATGTCTAAGGCCTATGATTGTCTAAAATGGGTCTTTCTTTAGCACATGTTATCCACCTTTGGTTTTACTCAAGCTTGGATTGCCTAGTTTAGTTACTTGGTTACATCTGATTTTTTCTCCATCTTGGTAAATGAAGCTCCCTCCCCAACCTTTAACTCATCTAGGGGTATCAAACAATGGGACCCCCTTTTCCCCTCCCTATATATATTAATAGAAATAGGGCAGGGTAGATGCCTAAATATATCAATGCTCATCGATAGCAACACCATTATCAAACTAAATGACAACTCTCCTCCCCTATCCCATCTCCAATTTGTGGATGAATCCCTCCTTATGGGTGTGCCTATGGTCAGAGAGGCCATTTCTTGCAAAAGTGTTTTAGATACATAGTATGAAGACCTTGTGAGCCCTCATCAACTACATCAAATCCCAAGTCTTCTTTTGCAATACCCCTTTGTTTATCTAGTGAAACATTAGTAGAATCTTAAGTTTCCAAAGGGGTACTCTACCTTCAAAGTACCTAGGGGCCCTATTACTTGAGAAGAATCTTCAAAATATCTCATGGGAGGACCTTTTATCCAAACTTGAAGCCAAACTAACTAATTGTACCTTTCGCTTTCTTACCCTATTGGGAAGAATTTTACTAATAAAATATGTATTGAAATCCCTTCCTCTTTACCTATTATGGATCCTGGTTGCTCCTGTAAAAATCATTAAAGTTATCCATAATATTCAAAGGGCCTTACTTTAGGGGGGACCAAAGAAATAAATGAATGGTATTTGATGGCCTGGGATAAGGTATGGTTACCAAAATCAATGTGATTCCTTGGAATTGAATACCCCCTAATCATGGGGAAAGCTTTGGCTGTTAAGACTTGGTGGCAAAGGGTAAAGGGACAAAACAAACTAGGGTTGAGAGATGAAAAGTAAAATATGCCAATACTATCCTGGAAATATCTTTAATCGGAATGGAGGGGACCATCAAGTAGCATTGATAAGGGACAATGCCTAGAATAATAGAGATATAGCCCAAGGCCATTGTTTTTTGGAAGTTCAAAATGGATACTCAGTGCTATTATAAGAAGATGCTTGGTGGAAAGAACTAATTCTAGTAAAGCAAGACATCTTTCAATAGATCAAAGCATCCTTTATAGAAAGGGGGTGGGAAATTGTTCAACATTATTAGGAGGACAACAAGGATCCACAACTGTATTCAGTCAGATTCTAAAAACCATGCAGTGTATGGCCCGTAGTGTAAAAGGACAACATCCACAAAGAGCTGGAGGACCAACCCCAATTAATGTAGATTGGGTATATAACGAGTCAAAACATTTTAATATGGGGAAACAAAGGATTTGGAAACTTGAAAGTTAAATAAACATACTAATTAGGAGGTAAACTCAACCTTATGAACAAATAAGGTATTTGGAAAAAAAGTTTAGAACCTAGATTTATGGCCGAAAGTGTCAACCTTCCTATGGCTACTGGCCAAAAGGAAGACAATGACTTGGATTAGGATACCCATAAAAGGATTCGAAGGTCCTTAAATTTTCTCATGTGTAGAATGGAGGGTGAATCAATAGAACACCTCTTCAATGATTGCTCATAATCAATAATCCTATGGGATAAAGGTGCAACATGCTTCTGACAATAAAATCGAAATAGAGACGATATCACTGAAACCTTGGAGGGATGGATACTAAACCCCTTTAAAAATCCTATTCTAAATAAAATCTAGAACACCTTCCCAGGTTTTCTCCTATGGAACATTTGGAAGAAAAGAAACAAAATAAAAAGAAGTGAACAATGGAATTCATATGGAACATGATCCAAACAAATATATGGGAATCCATCAATGTAGTTTCTTGGATAGATGAGGATAGGAAACTTTAGGGAATAGAATATGTTATCTTTTATAATCAGCAACTACATCATTGTACTCAGACTCCAACCTCTCCTAGCAGGTTTTCCAAACTAAGATCTAAATATATATAGCACCCCCCTCCTCTACACCATATAAAACTAAATTTTAATAGAACTTCAAAGGGAAACACAAGGCCTTCTAGAGAAAGGGAACCTTCTGAGATTCCTCAGGCAATATTTTTTCTCTTTTCTCTCTTCATATCGAAAACAATACAAATAATGGGGCATAACTCAAAGGTGTGGTAAAAGGGATGCAATTGGAAACAAAATTTGGATATCAAAACATCATAATAAAAGGGATTCTCAGATACTCATCTCAACTCCAAGCATAATAATTCATGGTAACAATGTAGACAAGGTCTGCTACAATGAGAACACCTTCTAGTGGAGGTTTTTACAAAACCTCCCCAAAAAAATTATCCCTTCTCTATTTATAGCGGATGTTGTTAGTGGAGGCGGGCGGGCGAAGATTTTTGAGGAGGTTTTTTAGTGGTGCACCTTTAAGGTACAAACACATCGGTGCAAACACAATACAGACACTCTGGTAATTCAACATTAAGGTGCACCGGTATTCGCTAAAAACAAAATAATATAGTGGAGGTGGGCGGTCGAAGGTTTTTAAAGAGGTTTTTTTAGCAGTGTGCCTGAACATTGCAAATGCACCGGTATGCACACAATACAAACTCCCCGATGCTTCAAAATTAAAGCACACCATTATCCCCTAAAAACAAAAAATACAGTAGAGGCATGCGATTGAAGGTTTTTGCAGAGGCTTTTTAGTGGTGCTCATGTAAGGTACAAACGTACCAATAAACACACAATATAGAGGCCATGATGCATCAACATTAAGTTGCACCATTATCCACAAATATATATAGTGGAGGCAAGCATCCAGAGGTTTTTGTGAAAGTTTTTTTCACCAGTGCTTTTGTTGTATTATGACGCACTGGTGCTCACATAGACATAACAACCCAATGCGTACAACTGTAGGATGCACCGAAGAATGGTAAAATGAAAAAACTTACCATACAGATTTCCATTGTTACACCTCTTTATGTGCTTTCAACCTCTCTAAAAAGCACGGATGCTCACTCTCCTTCCACGATCGCCCCATTTAGAGTGCTATATTGTCAGTTCGATCATTGCACCAGTAGATTCCACACATTTCCAAATTTTGGAAAAATACTACAATTTTTCATTTCTTATCTACGATACAACCATGCATCATTGGAGAGAAGAAACCATGTAAGTTGTTTATTACCTTGTCATTTTCATTTTCAATGTATTAAAATTTGAAAGTGGCTTGAAATCAGTCTTTTTTACTATCTTTTTTTCCACGCGATGTGTTTAAACGTATAATCTCACGACAGACATCGATGTGTCCTATGAATTTACAGGAATCCTCGATAACGGTGGATATATGATGAACAAACACATAGGTGTTGTTCACATAACGACATCGTTAAAATGTCTAAAAGTTAACATAACAGTGTGTTTTCTGGAACGCCGTGTAAATGGTGCGTTATAAAATAACAACCCACTAGTTAACAAAACACTCATGCTCTAAAACAAATGGAGCATTGACATAGTCAATTAACCGATCACACTACTCAGTTTTCTATATCAAACTTTTGGTACGAAGGTGCATCAAATCCACTATAATGCACCGGTGTTGTGTACTGCAAGGCATCGTGCAAAATATATAATAATTTACCATAGTGGTTCCTCTGATGGGATGCCCTACTACCAATGCATTCTAAGACAAACATAGAGGTAAAAAAGCACACAAAATTAGAAAAATGGAACTTTGGTGTGTTCATTTCAATAAAATTCACCATTGTTATTAACAAAGTGACACCGAGACAAACATTTAAAAAATTATCGTAGTAGTGTGTTTTCTAAAACGCCCCTGTTACCAGTGCGTCATAAAAGACAACTCACCACTAAAAAGTCGTCGGTGCTTCAAGGAACTTATAGTACCAATGTTTTTCATATAACAAATCACACCGCTTAGTTTACCAATCAAAAAATTTAACAAATCGGTGCATTTCATAAAACAAGTCGCAACGCATCACACAAAACATACGTGAAATGACATAACATGGTGTCTTACTGAATGATCCAGATTTATGAGCGAAACGAAATAAATAACAAACTGAATACAATAACACAGAAATACAGAGAATAAAAACAGATATCCAGTGAACAATATCTTCTATTGAATAATTGAAATAGGTTGAAACTGTAAAACTGCAGAACTAAAAACAACTTGCTCGAATGGTGGTAGCTATCTCTAACAAGTGATGTGGTTGCTATGCGTATCCATTTGAGAAACATGATTACAATGAGGCTCCAGAGGCATTTTTAAAGTTACTCATGAATGTCAAAACCATAGACATCCAAAACCTAACCCTAGGAGATGGAACGCCAAAAGTTATGTGGGCCCTGATGGGTAAGTTGGTACCTCAACTTCCCAGGGTCATAACTTTTGCATATGACCTTCGTTTTAGGCGTGTGATAGCCCGTTGGAAAGGTATTTTCAAGAAATACACATTATGCCATCAAAATATGACTCTATATACAATTTAAATGTGGCAATCCAAAATAATTGTTTAGGTCCCGAAAATGACCCTTGAAGAACAGAAAGATGTATTGACATGTAAAATTCCAAAATAAGTCAGTTGGATTAGGTGGGAGGCCACCAATATCCATTTGGAAGCTGTGTAGGGCTTCAGACAACCCCAGAAGTGTAGAACCCACAATTACAAAGAATTACATAAGAACATATTGAACTAAAAATTATCAAGATGAGCTAGTTGGAATAGGTAGGTGGCCACCAATATCCAACTAGATTAGTCCTCCCCCCTTAGGAAGCAATGGTATATGTTGGGAACCTATAATCATAGGTAACTCGATTCTTCGACTGTTGATTTGGCGTTTCTCTCGTGATGACGAAGTCTGGCTCGGTTGATCTCGTTTCTCCCCTCCATTCATTTTGCTCGCTCCCCAATCGCCCTGCTCCATCCTTCATCCACGCTGCGCCCTCACTCCCTTGTCTTTTTGCCCCATTGACTGCCTCTCGCCCGCCACCCATTCACGAATAAACAAACTTAGGATAATAAACGAATAATGTTAAGGGGTTAGTGGCATTTTCTAAATGCTTGTTAGCCCAATAAAGTTGTTTTAGTAGGATAATGTAAAAACAAATAATGATTAGATTAATTATTAATTAATTATTAGTTAATTATTAACTTAGTCTAATTAAGTTGGTTGTTTAAGGTTAATAATTAGGATTAATTAAATATTAAAAAAAACAAATTAAAAAAAACAAAACATATAAAAATCAAACACAAAACAATAAAAAAATAATAATAATAAAACAATTAAAATACAATATAAAACATAAAATACAAAAACAAATATAAAAAACAAAGTATAAAAACCAAAACATATAATAAAATAAAACAAAACAAAAAAAAACAAACATAAAAGAACTAAATAAAAACGTAAACAATAAAAATAATATTAAAACAAATAACAAAAAATTAAAAAACTAACAAAAAACATGCTATCCTAAGTCTACCCCACCCAAGACTCCACACACACCTTCACACATCACGCCCCCATCCAAATTCACATCATATTAATCAACGGTCGTTAAAAATTCTGGACCCCCCCTCACTATCCGGAGTTTAACAAGAGGGGGGGTCCGGAATGGTAGTTTTTAAAAACCACCCCCCATACCCCATACAGGTGTCGGCTCCCTATTCCAGCGTACCCCCCCCCCCCCCCCC
>ML838569.1:28673-44179 GCA_009831015.1 Picea engelmannii
AATCGCCTTTTTCATTTTTTTTGCCTATTTTCGCCTGTTCAAATGTCTTCATCCGAGGCCATTTTTGGGCAAATGAAAACAAATTTTAAGAAACCGAGAGAGGTTTTTCTCCACAACGGGATGAAGAACAAAAACCTCTCTCAGTTTTTTCACAAGTTCCTCGAGCAGGGAGAATAGAAGCCATCTTCGAGGCCCTTTTTTCCAGATTTTCACTTTTCCGTTACAGTCCTAATTTTGCGGGAGCTATTACGGCCAGCTGGGGACAATTTTGGCGAAACCGAAGGAGGTTTTTGTCCAGAACATGCCCATATAAAATAACCTCCTTCAGTTTTTTTCCAGCTGTCATCGCTGAAGAGAAACAAATGTCTGTTTGGACCCCTTTTTCACAGAAAACCGGTTCGTCTTTCATGGCGGACAATTCCAGATTTTGTGGGATTTGTGGCTATTTTTGGCCGAGGCGGTTAAAATCAACTCTCAAAACTTGTTGGGGGATCTCCCCTATTTATTCAGAGATGATTTTTAATGTAAGGGTTGATCAGTCAGGGAACCAGGATCGAGTTTTTGTAAAGCAGCTCACTGAGCTTTCTGTATTTTCATCATTTCAATAATACAATCTCAGCAACTACAGGATTCATGTGTCATTTTTGGTGGTGATGTTTTCCTCATTCACTGTAATTTGTTTCCGTTGTATTTCTTAAGTTATTCATACTCTGAATTATGCAAAGAAGTTCAAAGAATAGAATTTGTTGAGACATACACTCTGTTTCTGGCTTTGACATAATTATCGATGTTTTCTCCTCAAAGGTTAATTTAAGGATTCTTGATTGCCCTGTCATTGCCTGGTCCTCTCATATTACTCCTCTAAATCCAAAATCAAATTCAAAGAATCCACCAAGAGTGCCTACCTTGCCTTGTAATGCTGTCTGTAGAACTTGTTTTTGATTGAGCTTCAGATTGCGACTCCATTGCCCATGGTTCTTTTTTCTCTACTCTTACCAATTAAAAACTCTGAACTCTGAACCCATTAACTAGCCTAATATTCTCTTCAAACAAAGTTATATCAGACAGAGAGATCCCTCTCTGAGTCTTGGAGGGCTAGATCCAAGACTCGAAGCGGTTTTGATGTTGCCTCTGTGACTGCCATCACAACCTTGGGCAAATTACATAGCGCTAACAGAATGGCGACTCCACTGGGGAACCTTTCCCCAATAGTACACTTCAAAGATCCAGATCTGATCACTGATGGTGGACAGTGACCAGACACATGAAGGCTGAGATCATTCACCTGGCGACTCCAATTAGCTCCAAACAGTGCCAAACTCAAAGACTCCACTGGAGGAAGAACCTAAAGCATGGTCAAGCAACCTATAAAGACCAGGTACTCAAGCTCAAATTGCATTCAAGACATCTTTGGTTTTATCTGCAATTATGTCTTGTCTTTTTCTGAGCCTGATCAAAAGTATATTGCTGAAGATTACTTTGATCATCTGTTAATTGATGAGTCTCAAGAGATCATACCCCCAATTGTAGATTATGTACATACTCATACACCTGTGCACATCCCAAATGCACCTGTAGAAACCCTAGTGAGACATAAGCCTCTTGCTTTATCTCCTACTGTTGCTAAACCTCTGGATGGTTGTAAGCCCCTTACTTCATCTCTTGTGCTTGAAAAATTCCTAGACCGATACAAGCCTCTAGATTTGCCTTCTTTTCTCCATGACCTCCCTGTCAATTACATCAATAATCTGCCCAGGTTTGATGGAGAGAATGCCAATATTACTGCTGAAAAGCATATCCAAAGTCTGGAGGATTTTCTTTAATTCATTTCAAGTTTTGAAGGAGACTCTTGGACAAGTGTTGAAGGATAAATACATAAAAGGTCAGGAAATTTCATTTGAATCAATGCAGCAGTCTTGTCAGTCTTTTCAGGATCCAATAACTGATCGGTTGGATGGCCTCTGTGGTCAAAATCATTCTTCATTCACCAGTCATGAGATAAAAAGTTGTTATGATATTGACATGATCGAGCAGTCAATTACAGGGGTGTGTTCAGCAGAAGTCACATTACAAAACCCATCAGAGCAGTTGCAGCCATGTCAGGAAACGCATGAGGATGAAAATAACATAAATACATTGCCAGAGCATGTCGCTTACTTGGCAAAATCCAAAAATCAGGGAACATGTCATTTCTACCTTGATCCTATGGATACCTATATGGAGAATTTTTTCACTGTAGAGCCTCAATCTATCTCTAACAGTACTTTTGTTCTTCAAGATTGTCGAGGTCTCTATGGTAAATATCAATCACGTTTTTAGCAGTGGCCTTTACACTTTGCAGTTTTAAGTCTATGGGAAAAAGGTCAAGTTGCGCTTTTCATTGTGCTAACGAGCAGTCAAACAGTCCTCTAGTCTCAACAACTACTTGATTGGCTGCATTGGCATTATTGTATCATTTAGAATGATGAAATTGTCAGTAGGGTAGGGTAGGTAGCAGTTTTGAATAAGCTCAGTCATTTGAGCATCTTTTCAGTATTGTATGATTTCCAGCAGAGTTTGCATTTGATAGTATCTAGTTCACTGTCTAGTCAAATCTGAGCCAATTCGAAGATTGTAGCTGCAGTGACTCCATGGCCCAACGAATAAAGCACCGGTCTGCATGTTCAGATTTCAGTGGTTATTGACACCTCCTAAAAGAGTTGCCATCCCCAGGTGGAGCCTATGTTGGGAACCTATAATCATAGGTAACTCGATTCTTCGACTGTTGATTTGGTGTTTCTCTCGTGATGACAAAGTCTGGCTCGGTTGATCCCGTTTCTCCCCTCCTTTCATTTTGCTCGCTCCCCCATCGCCCTGCTCCATCCTCCATCCACGCTGCGCCCTCACTCCCTTGTCCTTTTTCCCCATTGACTACCTCTCGCTCGCCACCCATTCATGAATAAACAAACTTAGGATAATAAACGAATAATGTTAAGGGGTTAGTGGCATTTTCTAAATGCTTGTTAGCCCAATAAAGTTGTTTTAGTAGGATAATGTAAAAACAAATAATTATTAGATTAATTATTAATTAATTATTAGTTAATTATTAACTTAGTCTAATTAAATTGGTTGTTTAAGGTTAGTAATTAGGATTAATTAAATATTAAATAAAACAAATTAAAAAAAAACAAAACATATAAAAATCAAACACAAAACAATAAAACAAAACAAAATATAATATAAAAAAAAAAAGTAATAAAAGAATTAAAATACAATATAAAACATAAAATACAAAAACAAAGTATAAAAACCAAAACATATAATAAAATAAAACAAACATAAAAGAACTAAATAAAAACGTAAACAATAAAAATAATATTAAAACAAAAAACAAAAAACAAAAAACATGCTATCCTAAGTCTACCCCACCCAAGACTCCACGCACACCTTCACATATCACGCCCCCATCCAAATTCACATCATATTAATCAACGAACGTTAAAAATTCCGGACCCCCCCTCACTATCCGGAGTTTAACGAGAGGGGGGGTCCGGAATGGTATTTTTTAAAAACCACCCCCCATACAGGTGTCGGTTCCCTATTCCAGCGCCCCCCGCCCCCCTAAAACCGCTTATCACCTCAGGGGGGGTCCGGAATACCACCAATCACGAAAAAAACTGTCTTTTTCATATTTTTTTTGCCTGTTCAGCATGTCTTTGTCCGAGACCGTTTTTGGGAAAATGAAGACGAATTTTAAGAAACCGAGAGAGGTTTTTCTCCGTAACGAGATGAAGAACAAAAACCTCTCTCATTTTTTTCACAGGTGCCTCGAGTAGGGAGAATCGAAGCCATCTTCGAGGCCCTTTTTTCCAGATTTTCACTGTTCCGTTACAGTCCTGATTTTGCGGGAGCTGTTACAGACAGCTAGGGACGATTTTGGCGAAACCGAAGGAGGTTTTTGTCCATCACATGCCCATATAGAATAACCTCATTCATTTGTTTCCCAGGTGTCATCGTTGAAGAGAAACAAATGTCTGTTCGGACCCCTTTTTCGCAGAAAACTGATCTGTCTTTCATGGCGGACAGTTCCAGATTTGGTGGGATTTGTGGCTATTTTTGGCCGAGGCGGTTAAAACCGACTCTCGAAAATTGTTGGGGGATCTCCCCTATTTATTCAGAGATGATTTTTAATGTAAGGGTTGATCAGTCAGGGAACCAGGATCGAGTTTTTTTAAAGCAGCTCACTGAACTTTCTGTATTTTCATCATTTCAATAATACAATCTCAGCAGCTACAGGATTCATGTGTCATTTTTGGTGGTGATGTTTTCCTCATTCACTGTAATTTGTTTTCGTTGTATTTCTTAAGTTATTCATACTCTGAATTATGCAAAGAAGTTCGAAGAATAGAATTTGTTGAGACATACACTCTGTTTCTGGCTTTGACATAATTATCGATGTTTTCTCCTCAAAGGTTAATTTCAGGATTCTTGATTGCCCTGTCATTGCCTGGTCCTCTCATCTTACTCCTCTAAATCCAAAATCAAATTCAAAGAATCCACCAAGAGTGCCTACCTTGCCCTGTAATGCTGTCTGTAGAACTTGTTTTTGATTGAGCTTCAGATTGCGACTCCATTGCCCATGGTTCTTTTTCTCTGCTCTTACCAATTAAAAAATCCAAACTTTGAACCCATTAACTAGCCTAATATTCTCTTCAAACAAATTTTTATCAAACATAGAGATCCCTCTCTGAGTCTTGGAGGGCTAGGTCCAAGACTCGAAGCGGTTTTGATGTTGCCTCTGTGACTGCCATCACAGCCTTGGACAAATTACAGAGCGCTAACAATATCCATTGCGTTGAGTGCCCCCATAAGGTGAGGAAATTTTTGCTTAATTTGGCTTTGGGTGAGCCACTTTCCTTGGTACAGGAGTTGCCCTGCCTTGACAACCTGATAAATATGGATCTTTTGTTGGCGAGTTCCCTTGACCTATGTGTCCACTATCTAATTAGTGGGTGCCTATTCCACGCAGTCATGGTTGAGCTCTGTTGGTGTCAACTATTTTATGATCTCCGAGGTGTCCAATAATGGTGGAAAATATGGTCGGAGGAGGTCCACATTGAACATTGGGTGCAAGCCAATGAAGAGGGGGGGGGGGGTGTTGAGCTCAAAAGCATTGTCACCCACAGCCTTGGTGATAGTGTAAGGCCCGTATCAAAGTGCATGGAGCTTCTCATGGGGCCCTGTAAGACATTATTTCTGCAAATGTAACCAAACCTTGTCTCTCACCTGAAACATGTGTGGTACCCGTTGTTGATCATGGCACTTCTTGTACTTAGCATTGGCTTTCTGCAAAATCTCATCGACCAGTTGGTAGATGTGTTGAATCCTCTCAATGAATCTGGTAGCTTTTTCAGCCTCAGACTAAACATGGGAAGAATATGTCCATGTGGTTGCAAGAGGTAGTGCAACATCAATGGGACCTAATGGTTGGAAACCCATCCCCACCTAAAAGGGGATATGTCCGGTGGAGCTATGGAGAGCCCTATTGTAGTTGTGTTGAACATAGGGAAGACTCTCATCCCATGTGCGCGGATTCTTAAAGTTATACATGCACAGGATGTGCACAATCATCTGATTGATGACCTCTGTTTGGTCATCGGTTTGAGGGTGGAAGACAATGGATTTAGTGAGCTTGGTGTCCAAAAGTGACCAGAGACTCGACTAAAATGTGTTGAGAAACCTGTTTTCTTGATCGAAGATGATGGTTTGTGGTATCCTAAAATGGAGCCACACTCATTCAAATAAGAGCTTGGCAGTATCTATCGCTATGATGCTCTTCTTTCAGGTTGTGAGAATGGCCATCTTAAAACACCGATCAACCACCACAAATATGCAATCATTGCCTTGCTTGGTGGATGGAAGGCCAGGCATGTAATCCATTGAGATGGATTCCCAAGGCCTCTCGAGAGAAGGAAGAGGGGTGTATAAGCCTTGTTTCTTGATGGTTGGCTTGGCAATGGCACAAGCAGTGCAAGATCTGATATACTTGTTGACGTCCTGTCAAAGTTTTGGCCAATAAAAATGTTTCTGTATAATGGCCACAATTTTCTCCACGCCAAAATGTCTTACCATCCAACTGTAGTAAGTCTCCCAAATTAGCTTTGCATGCTCGCTTGCAGGAACACGAAGATGGCCCAAATGGCATAACAATCCATCCTGAATGTGAAAATCGATGACATTTGCACCTGTACCCAAGAGTTGATAGGTGGTGGTGATGTCTGGATCTTGCTAATAAAGTTATGGCCAATCAGATGCTTCATGTCCATAGGATTGGAGCATGGTGGTAAGTGCAGCCACGAGAAGTCGACTGAGGTAGTCAACGACACGATTTGTGCTCCATGTCTTATACTTGATGATGAGATGGAACTGTTGCAGGTAGGTGGACCACTTCTGATGGTGGTCGTTCTGCAACTTCCCCCATGTCTGTATGAATTGCAAAGGCTTGTGATTAGTGTGGATGATTTTCTCCTTTCCCGGGATGTAATGTTTCCATTGACGGTAAGCTTGTACAATAGAATAAATTTCCTTGTCATGGGTGGGGTATTTCCAAATAGTATCTGAGAGTGCCTCACTATGGTATTCTACCTGATGACTATTTTTAGTGAGAACTACGCCTACAACATAGTTGGATGCATCAGTCTCAATCTTGAACGATTTTTGTAGATCAGGTAAGGAGAGTACTAGAGTTGAGCAAAAGTGATGATTTATATCATCAAATGTTCATTGTTGTGCCTTCCCGCATGCGAAATTTTTCCTACCACCACCCTTGTTCACTTGGCTGAGGGCCCATGCGATATTGGAGAATCCCAACACGAACCATCAATAGAAGTTGGCAAGTCCCAAGAAGCTTTGAAGCTCGATTACTGTGGTTGGGGCTGACCAGTCACAGATCACTTGGATCTTAGTTGGATCCACATGCACCCCATGTTCATCAACAATGTAGCCCAATTATTGGACCATGTTCATGCCAAAAGAGCATTTTTCCAAGTTGGCATATATCTTGTGTTGTCGTAGAGTGCTCAAAACCTGCTGAATATGTTGCATGTGCTCCTCCCAAGTTCTGTTGAAGATGAGGATGTCATCCAGATATACCACCACAAAATAGTAGGTGAAGGGTCTCAATACATCATCCATCAACCTCATGAAAGTTGTTGGTGCATTTGTTAGTCCAAATGGCATGACCATCCATTCGAAGAGACCTTCTTTAGATTTGAAAGTTGTCTTCCATACATCAGTCGATTCGATGGGAATCTGGTGGTAGCCATACTTTAGGTCAATCTTGTTGAAGAACTTGGCCCCCTTGAGTTGTTCAAGAAGGTCATCAATTCAGGAAATTGGGTATTGGTTCCTGACTGTGATTTTGTTTAATGCTTTGTAATCAATGCAGAGCCGCCAAGTCTCGTCTTTCTTCTGCACAAGTACAAACATGCTTCCACAAGGGGAGGATTTGTGTCTGATGTGCCCCTTTTGAAGCATCTCTTCAATTCGATGGTTGATTTCGTCATTTTCCATAAGCGAGCGATGATAAACTGGTCCATTAGGCAGAGGTGCACCGAGGATTAGACCAATTGGATGCTTGACTTGGAAGTGCATCGATACCCCGGTGGGTGAGGAGAAGATGTCTCTGTACTCTTCCATGATTCCATCCACTTGCTTCTTCTACAAAGAGAGGCTTTGTGTAGAGGTCACAGATGTGGCAATGACCTTCTACTTATTGTGAGAACGAATCACAAAGAAGACGAACTTCCCAACCTGTGAAATGACCTTAATGCATTGCTTAGCAGAGATTAAAGAAATAGCAGTAGGCGACCTTTAGTATCCTATACAATTGTCTACCCAAAGTAATAATAACACTGTGGGGTCTAGACTCATACATAGCATATCGCTTCCACAAATATGGTTGTCCTAAAAGAACATCAAAAACTTCAAGGGGATCAATATCACACAATACCTCATCTTTGAAGGGCTTGATGTCGTAGGGAAGATGACACTGTTGGTTGACGTGGATATATTTTCCTTGGTGAAGCTAGTCGATGGTGTAGGGTTGTGGGTGCAGTCTCATCGACAGTTCTAGCCACTTGATGACCTCTGTTGAGATCAGGTTCTTCTGAATGATGCTTATATCAACAATGAAATGAAGAGGAGCCCCCTTTACCCACATCTGTGAGTGAAAGATGTGTTCCCCTTCCTCTAGTTCTTCTGGTTCGCTTGGCTTAACTTTGGTGGTAGCGACGATGGCATTGGGTTCGGCATCGATAATGCACTTCCCTCCTTCTGGATTTGATTCAGAGTCAGAATCTGCCTCGGACTCGGAAGCTTTCATCTCGACCATGAATGACTGCTTGGAGTGACATTCTTCAGTGTTGTGCCAAGGGATTTTATGGTATTCACACCACTTTCTCGTGTCCTTCTTCGACTTATCATTACCCTTCTTGTGTTGCAGCTTGGACTAGTTGTCTCGAGAGTGGCCATCTTTTCTCTGTCCCTTGTTTTGTGGGTTGGGGCCGCCTTTTTCGTGCTTCGGCTGTGAGGATTTTGCAGATCCAAACTATCGCCTCTTCTGCTTAAATGTATGCTTGATCTTAACAACATCTCTATAAGACATACCCAATCATGCGATGTCTAGAAACTCCATTTCTGTTTGAATGCATCTATGCAGAGAACCGCGGTATTTGAATACCATATTTCGTTCAGATTCTTTGATACCCAATTTGGTGCGCAGGGTATGGAAAATATTGGTCAAATTTGGTACTGTATGGTCATTTTCCTGACACGGGATGGTCCATCTTGTGTATTGGTCCTCGTAGCTTCCAAAAGGGTAGTATTGTTCTTTAATGGCATCCCTGAAGGAATCCCATATGGGGGCGACCACAAATATTGCATATTCCTCTATGGCCCTTTGCTCAGAGTAAGTATCCCACTAGTCCTTAACATGCGGGATGACCTTTAGGAGTGCAAAAGTAATATTTTACCTATCGAAAAAATTGTGGATCAAAAAATACCCTTCAAGAAAATTAAACCATTTATCTACAATATCCACATATATTAGTCTTTCAAATAATGGCATATCAAAATTTACTTGTACCTTGAAGGGGGTTGCATGGCTGCTTGATGAAGATGCATCTCCTGTGGGCAGGCACCGAAGGATTTGTGCAAAGTTGTCCATCATTTCGTTCCTTTTTCCCACAAGGGATTCCTCGAGCAACAGATTAAAAGGATATCTCGATCCATCATCTTTCTTCTCATCCCCCATGAGTTGTGGTCGAGCTCGACGCGACCGATCTTTCAAAGGCTTGACTAGTTCGAGTCCCAACTTCTTGTACCTAGATCTTGTTGAGGACATGCACAAAGAAAAATAAATGAAGAGTAGGCTGCTCCGATACAAATGATCCAGATTTATGAGTGGAACAAAATAAATAGCAGACTGAATACAATAACACAAAGATATAGATATCCAATGAACAATATCTTCTATTGAATAAATAAAATAGGTTGAAATTGTAAAACTGCAGAACTGAAAATAACTTGCTCGAATGGTGGTAGCTATCTCTGAGAAGAGATGCGGCTGCTACGCGCATCTGTCTTAGGATAATGATTACAATGAGGCTCCAGAGGCATTTTTAATATTACTCATGAATTCCAAAACCCTAGACATCCAAAAACCTAACCCTAGGAGATGAAACGCCAAAATTTATGTGGGGCCCGATGGGTAAGTTGGTATCTCAACTTCCCGAGGTCGTAAATTTTGCATACGACCTCTGTTTTAGGCATGTGATAGCCTGTTGGAAAGGTATTTTCTAGAAATATACATTATGCCATCAAACTTTGACTATGTGTGTAATTTGACTACGGCAAGCCAAAAAAACATTGTTTAGGGCCCTAAAACAACCCTGGAAGTACATAAAGATGTACTAACATGAAAACTTTCAAAATAAGCCAGTTGGATTAGGTGGGCAGCCACCAATATCCACTTGGAAGCTATGTAGGGATTCAGACAACCGTGGAAGTGTAGAACCCACAATTACAAATATTTAAAGAAGAAAGTGTTGAACTAAAAAGTGTCAAGGGAACTAGTTGGAATAGGTGGGTGGCCACCAATATCCACCTGGATCATTGAATGCCTCATCACCAATGCATCCTATAACACAACACACTGCTATGTATATATTGGTGCTCAACTAATAATGAAGCATCGGTACATTGGACTTACCTCACCAATTAGCGGTGCTTTGTATTTGATATAACGCACCGGTCATAGTGCTTAGTAATTATTGTAGTAGCATCAATTACTTTTCCACATTTTTTTGCAAACATAAATTAATTTCAATTTTTGATAAATACAAATTAGTTATATATATGTGTGATTTAATTTCAATTTGTTTTATCTATATATATGCACCTAAAAAGAATTTTATGTGAATCAGAGATGACGATGACGACAAACGTAGGAGCAACAATAATAATAACCAAAAGAAAAACACTTTAATTCACAAACTACATATGAAAACCTCCACAGTTAAATTTTGCAGAGGTTTTGCTTTGCGTAGGAAAAAACAAAGGTCACTCTTTGGTGCCTCTCATAATTTAGTGCATAGACTCGATCCTTTGCCACTCCCTAAGCACTATGGATTGCATCTCCTCCTCCATGGGCCGCTCAACTTTCTCCAAGATACCATCCTCGTCATTCATGTATCCATGATATGAACATACATCAATTAACTTATAAATTTCATACCTACACCTCCTCTTCTTCACCTCAATGGGGTTATCGAATAAATCTTTGAGGTCAAGGAGGAATTCCATAGCCTCGAAGTATCTATAACTAGGGCCCTTTTCGATGGGACCAGGCACATCAACTTTGTTCCCTTCGAAGTACATAATCTTGGCCCCTACTTTGGCATAGTTAAGACTACCAATCTCTACGATCAGATATTCCCAGTGCCCCTTTGATTTGATTAGCAACAAAGGAACCTTGGTGGATGTCTTAATTATAATACTCTGTCAACCTCAAGAATAACCTAAGGCCCATATTGTATATTTAATAGAAGTTAAGAAGCACATATTAAGCATTGCCTTGGCCTTGAAACGCTCTTCCATGAGATCCCCACTTGTGTATTTACTAAGAAGCTCATATTTCTTCTTCTCCACAACCATGCACTTGATCGTTTTCTCATCCGAAAGGGGCACATGGGAAACAAACTCTCACTCTCTTTGTTGTTGGTTTCCCTTGCCTTGCTCTACCATTTATTCCTCAAACAAGACCGACTTAACAACAATGACCTCTCCCCTCTTGATTTTCAACTTGGCCTCCCTCTTGACATAATCGATCCTCCACCACTCCCTCGATGCTCTAGCCCACATCTCCTTCTCCGCGGGCCACACAAATTTCTCCAAGATATTGTATTTTTCATCCCTGTAGCCATAATAACTAGAGTCAATTTACCTGTAAATATCATACCTATACCTCCTCTTCTTCGCCTCTAATGGATTATTGAATATCTCTTTGACGTTGGGGAGGAATTTTGTATCCCCACTTGTACAATTGGTTGTTGGAAGATTGTAACATGCCATCTTCCAGCAACCAATTATACAAGTGGTTTGGGAAATTCCTCCCTGACGTCAAAGAGATATTTGATAAGCCTCCTGAGGCAAATAAGAGGATTTCTAGGGAGTGGGGATTACAAGTGAATTGACGTTAGTTATTATGGATACAAGGATGAAAATGATGATATCTTGGAGAATTTGAGCGGCCCACGGAGAAGGAGATGTGGGCCAGAGCATTGAGGGAGTGGTAGAGGTTTGAGTCTATCAAGAGGGAGGCCAAGTTGATAATTAAGAGTGGAGAGGTCATGGTTGTTAAGCTAGTCATGTTCGAGGAAGAGGAAGATGTCGTTGAAGAAATGGGAGAGAAAGACAAGGGAAACCAACAATAGAGAGAGCAAGAATTTGTTTCCCATGTTCCCTTTCTAGATGAGAAAGAGATCGAGTGCATGGTTGTGGAGAAGAAGAAACACAAGCTTCTTAGTAAATACATGAGTGAGGATCCCATGAAGGAGTAGGTCGAGGCCAAGGCAATTATTAATATTTAGTGATATGATATGCTCATGAATCTTATGGATCATCGATTTTTTTTCAAATGTGCTTCTTAAGTTCTAATAAATATACAATATGGGCCTTAGGTCATTCTTGAGGTTGAGAGAGAATCATAATTAAGATATGCACCAAGGTTCATTTCTTGTTGATCAAGCAAAAGGGGCACTAGGAAGCTTTGATCATAGAGCTTGGAAGTCCTAATTATGTCAAAGTAGGTGCCAAGATGACGGACTTATAAGGGAATAAAGTTGATGTTCTCAGTGCCACCGGAAAGGGACTCAATTACAAATACTTCGGGGCTACAAAATGCCTCCCCGATTTCAAAGAGCTATTCAATAAGGCCCCGAGGCAAAGAAGAGGAGGTGTAGGTATGTAATTTACGAACGAATTGACACGAGTTCATATTATGGCTACAAGGATGACGAAGACGATATCTTGCAGAGATTCAAGTGGCCCACAAAGGAGGATATGTGAGAAAGAGTGTTAAGGGAGTGGTAGAGGATCAAGTTCATGCGCTAAATTACAAGAGGCACCAAAGAGTGGTTGCCTCTGTAAAGAAAAAACTCCACAAAACTTTAATTGTGGAGCTTTGCATACATACTTTGTCGATTAAATTGTTTTTCGATGCATTTTACGTAATAACGACATCGGTGCACTTTCAATCGCATTGGTGCACTATAAACAATATAGCACACATGTATATTGTGTCTTTTCAAATCATGTTGATGTTTTTGTTGTTTGGTTTATAAAATGTATTATGAGTATGCTAATGATTTCTCTGTTTCTAAATTAAATTTGATATGTATCACTCAATAGAATTTAGAGTTGCCATATATATATATATAACTTTAGTTTTATGAAATCGTTTACTTTGGATTGTGATTGGAAAAACCTATAACCATTAATGTCATATAATGTTTGATTCTTCTCCAAGGTAACTTGTTTGTTGTCCAACAAGATACAATATGTTGATTAAACATGTTCACAAAGAAAAATACATAAATATGCTGAGTGAAATGATTCTAATTCGAATAATTATGTCTTTTTCATATGTTGCAATAATAACCTTGTGATATAATTATTCACTAATAATAATGATGATGTAATAATAATAATGTTCTTTTACTAATTTTTATTATTCCAAGATTGGGATATTTTGACTTTCTGTTGCTGATGATTTTCAATTTGTAACTCATCTCCTTTGGTGATGTTTCCTCTTCTTTTTCATTATTTTTTGCTTCCCTGCATTTGTTTTCAAAAAGTGTTTTGCAAGAAATTATGTAGAAAACTATGCAGATTTCATTCTAAGAAAGTTCATCTCAATGTAGTTCTTAGCACCTCCCTGGCAACGATGTCGAAAAGTGATGGGCCAAGGAATGACAACAAGAATATTGAACTCTTCACTTTAAATGTCAACCCAGGGTTCTTGCAAACTTATGAGGTACTGGCACTATATGTGCAAGCTACACTAAGACAGTTATCTCTTTATAACTGAAACAAGCTAACTATAAGAATGTAAAAGATAAGAAATAAAATGATCAATGAAACTTGAAATTCAAATGCAATGAAAGATGTAAACTAATTGAAAGATTATTCTAATAATAAGAAGGGATGCCCAATTTCAACCTCTTTACTTTTATTTCTTAGCTCCCCATACCCTCTTCTCTCAAAATAACAACAATGATACTACCACTTCCTTGGCCTTTGTTGGGACTGATTATATCCTAGGTCTCACTTTGATCACTTCATAAGAGGAATAGATCACTTAAGCAAGCAACAACTGAACTAAATGAAACAAATGAGCAGTAATTCAAATCGCACCTTGTTGAAGGGAAATTGTTCTCATCACACACTGTTGAAGTAAAATCACACATTGTTGAAAGGAAAGCTAATCTAAATTGCATAAAGGAAAATCACTCTTTGCTAAAAGGAAAACTAATCTAAATTGCATAAAGGAAAATCACACTTTGCTAAAAGGAAATTAATCTAAATTGCATATAGGAAAATCACACTTTGTTGAAAGGAAATTTGGAAAAATTTGTTCCTATTTAAGCTCCTAACCCCTTATGAAGTACCATAGAACTATAACATCACATTAACATTAAGAACCATGATGAATGAAGTGAAATGAATGCAAGAAATTCCAAGCTAAACTTTCCTACAAGAATTGTAATAGTTTCTACAAGAAGTATGTAGGAAAAGAAAGAAAGGTTCAAACAATTTCTATTTGAGAAGAGAGGAAGGAGGAAACAATAATAAAGATACCTAATCAACCAATGGTGTCAAGGAAGGAGCACCTTGGAGTCATAGGATGAGTTGAGACACTGACCAAGGGAAATAAGTAAAGCAAATGACCACAAAGTAAATGTGCAGAAACGAAATGAAAGTAAAGGTGTAGAAATTAAATTATTCTAACAGTAAGCAATGGAAAACCATAAAGAAAAAACAATAAAGGAAATGCATGCAAGTGGATGAATGCTAGAAATGAAAGTATGAGAATTTAAGAAATGGAAATGCAGAAACAAAATTGTAGCTCTTGACAGAAAATAAAACAACATCCATTTAATCTATACATAGAGGGGATTCAACCTCCATTGCAGCTTCAAAGTTGGCCCAAACCTTGAAGCTAGAGATGGGGTGAATCCCTCTATATAAAAATGCTATTTACAACAAGAAACTTGAACCAAAATCTGCATTACTTCCAAATTTGAATTACAATCCTAAAGAATAGACTTGCTAAATCTATCATCTATGCTTCTACAATGTCAATGCAGAAAGTAAACTATTCTAACCTATCCTAGCTAGGAGCAAAACTAATTAATAAAATAGAAGGTTAATTATAAATTTGTGCTTGCACTTCCAAAATAGTTAGTTGTTTGAGAAAAGCGGAAACACATAAATATGAATGATAAAAGTGAACAGAGTAGTCTGAAACAACAAGTCATTCACAACCATCTATCTAACATCTCATAACCATAAGTATTAGAAAAGTAACTTAAATGCAAATCCATAAAATTCATAGAAGAATAGTCAACACATGAACAATATAACCTTATAGTGGTGCAGATGACAATACTAACACTAGAAGTAGTTCACAAAAAGTCCATCACACAACACCAATTACTCCTCAAAAAAATGGCCTTAAGGGATTATTCTCTTTAAAATTATTTGAAATATTTCTTAAAATTACAAAAATCAAGAGCCCTTGATACAATTTGCTCTTGGACATATATAGCCTATAGGTTGCAACTATTTCTTGGGACTTCTTCCATTTCCTTTGATAGTTAGAACCTTTGGACTTCCTTTGTTTTGTCATTTTCCTAAAACCATTGCTAGTCCATACTCAGGAAGGCATGGATCACATAGACAGTGTC